>JAMKCH010065810.1:0-13934 GCA_023653785.1 Ophioderma brevispina
CGAAATACCAGGGAAGGTGGAAATACGAACTGAGTGGCAATTCAAAACAACGTTCTGACAATGCTTTGCACGCTTTGTATCATGTATGTGCCGTAAGCAGTACCGTAAGCATGGTGAAGATTCGCCGATCGATACGAAATGACGTCACAGGAATAACCTCTAAGAAGCGAAGCGTAGATCGGAAACTCGCGCAAATTTGCGATGCCAAACGCACCTGTTTGTTCCATGACGCAGAATGTGACGCGATGCTATTCTGCCCGTGTTAAACCACCTCATGAATTATTCAGTGTGTACCAAAAAGTACACACTGAATTATGCATGAGATGAGCGCGTCAAAGCAAAACTGACGCTGCGCTCAGTCTGTGTTCAAGCCACGCGGGTACGCTACTCATGGATTGCAGCTGTTGCCACATTTGCAAGCGAATGTGCGATATTAAATCGGGTTGTTTTTATTTAAGAATTAGGTTATTTATAGGCCTACGTTATTTATTGTTTGTTTGATCATACAATTTGTTGTTAGAACCCTACTACTCTGAAATTCCGTTCTATAAATCCATGAAGTATAAATTTATGGAAGTCTTATAGGTAATGTTCTGATTTTCAATGGAAAGTATAGGCCCAGCTTTGCGTTTGGCTATTTATCCTGGCTATGCCAAAATCGTGTAAAATCAGTCGTTTTTAGGCCAAGTATCAAGAAAGAAAGAAAACAACAGTCTTAGCTATTATAGTCTTCAAAAATATAAATCGCCAATCGATTACGTCTATAAAAATAATAATGGTTTATGGGGTGCTTAGAAAGTATGGACAAACTGGTTTGATCATGTTTAAATCCCAAACATGTTTAGAATTTGAACATAAGAAACTATTTACTAAATTCAGTTTTATAATATAAAAATGTTCTTTTCTATACTTTCTAAACACCTCATTTAGAGTTAGTGTCTGTACGGAGTAAAAATTGATCAAATATAGATTTTGTCATTATTAGGTTGCTTTTGATCTTATCACTTGTAGGGTATGTAAAATGAGGATGGCCCTATTTAAAGTTATAGCATGGCCTTCACCCAAACCCCCTTCTGTAAAGTTTCGCACCGATATTTCAATCCGTTTTGATGTGAGAGCTAAAACGTGATTTTGTAAAACCTGTATACATGGTATAGATTACTCTGTAAATGATCGACCACCAAAATCGGGCAGATTTTAGTTCACAACGTCCAAACCAATAAATCGTAAAATTTTCGCAGGGTAAATGAGAAAAATAGTAGCTTTCTTCAGGTACCAACCTTTTGGTCACTTCAGGTAAAATCTGTGGTTATGGGGAGGAGGCTATTAGCGACGACCCTTTAAAGTAGGGTAAAGTGGGGTAATATGGAGCCCTTAAGCAAGATCGTAATTTCCAAGAATTGTATTTTATTCTTTAATGACTTTTCATTATCAATTGAAAGCTTTGGTTCATGGGTAGGTACAGACCAAACGATATTCATTCATCTCTAACCAAATTAAAGATATAGGCTTTCAAACTTTTTTTGCAAAGGGTCCATATTGCCCCATGCGTCGGCAATATGGACCACCCCGTTATTGCAATAGGGTGGGGTAATATGGACCTCATAATGGTCCATATTGGCCCGTCCCATAAATGTTCTACATGGGAATATAGGGTGTCCATATTACCCCAAATCACACCGCTTTTTAATTAGATGTAAGCTAGGAATCGGATTCATGTACTGATACATGGGGAATGGCAGTACCTTATGTTGCCATGGTAACAACCTCCAGACCGAGGCTCACGATAAATGGGGATGTTTTAAAACATCACTGACATAAAGAAGAAAACGTGTTGAAAATTTTATTTTAAAATATGTCTTATAACTTTAAGGACACTACCTCCGTTAATAACTGAATTTCAGTAGTCAAATGATGTTATTTCAAGTAGCAATAGGAGGAACACTCCTACCATCCCCAGTTAAAGACACTATCAGTGATTGCTAAATCAGAAAATCGAAAAAAATCATCAAAAATCAGATTTTTGCATGTTTGTAACAAGTACAAGTATCCCAACATACCCTGCAAATGATAGGACCAGAAGCAACCTAATAAGGACAAAATCGGAAGTTTTAGACATTACTGTCCGTTCGGACACTTACTACAACACGTAACTGAATGGATATTTGCTATCTTTGAACAGTGCCGTTTTCTTCCTTTTCTGCAATTTCGTCAGTTGGAAAAAGTAACTTAGTGAGAATTCTGCAGACTTATGCTTCACTTTTAAGCTATACCTGCAAAATTAATAGATTTTGACTCTTTCGGATAAATCACTGATAGTGTCTTAAAAGTTACAAGGGGGGTCCATAATACCCCGGGGGTCCATATTACGCCGCTTTACCCTACCTAAACATGCAAATAGGCATATATAAATTTTGGTGATTTTTTTTCTTCGATTTTTCGAATGTAGGAAAATATCTGGAATTATGCTTCAACTGGGGCTCCTAGTAAATATAGGATGGGATAGGGCCGCACATACCGTACAGGTACGTCCTGTGTTCAGTTCCCTCCATTCACCCTGCGGCTCCACCCATCCCCGGGACCAACCCACCACAAATTTAAAAAAGTTTATAAAGTAGGTTTAAAAAATTAACAAAATTGTTTCATATAAACAAATATAAAATATATGAATGATTTTTGGTTCTATAAAAACTACGACTCTTATTAAACCAAAAAGCTGTATTCGTTGGGACTAACCGAGCATGGCAACCCCTGTGGAAAAACGTTGATTGGTTTCAGACCGACCCCACATTTTACGCTTCTTGAACGTTGTGTTTGCGTGCATTTGTGCGTAGGGGTACTTGCTACTCCAGTACGACGGCGAGTTCGAAACAAAAACAAAAATTATCTGGCTTCGCTGCATACATCAAATGCGCGGAGAGTCTCCCTTCTAGCTCCTTCGGCGCTATAAGATTTCTGTGATTGGAGGTATGAAGTTTACTAGGGACTGAGGCCCTAGTCCTACGTTCGCGGGGCCCTTTTTATTACCCAACAATTCTTTACGGCCTGCTCACGGGGACTCGAAAAAAATACGACCAAAACCGGGGAGCCCTTTCGCCTAGATTTGAGGCCAAAAAATAATGCGCAGTTAGGGACGTCTCCTCCTCATGAATAATAATGAAGATTATCATGGGCGCGGCAGGGAGTTGGGCACCAGGCCTGGCATGACTTGGCAGTGGCTGAAAAAGTAAACACAAAGCAGGTTTACATGAAGTTGTCTTCATTGGAATGATACGCCGCACTTGAAGTGTATTAGTTGCCGATGGAATATGGGCCATGGTATATAATATGGGGAAGAACCAACATCATTTCTATACTATAATCTTCTCTGTCAGTGTCAACTTGAAGGATACGAGGTCAAGATGCGATTGCTGCGCCGTCGTCAAATTGGAATTAATTTTAGCCTAGACTATTAAATACTGGCATGCTGACCTACGCCTCGGCATAAGAAGCTGGACTGTAAACGGACTAGGCGTGTGGGGCCTAGCCCCTACCTTGCCTGCTACTTGTCCTAGCCTAGAGTAGGAGCGAACCCCAGCACAACCCGATTCCCGCATATAAAGCAAGTTGGGATGCAGGGACATAGTGATTACAACTTAATTTATAAGGTAGGACAACTCTTCTTAATTTATATCTTGCAGTTGTACCTGTGTGATTCAAAAACAACATGAAACAGATGCAAACACGTGGCCTATGGCATGTGTTTGATTCGTGTACTATAAAGTAATACAGCGATTATGATGTTAGTGATGTGCACTGCCGCTCCTGCTGCTACTAGTACTATGCAGTATCATATTTAATTTGATAGATCGACATAGGCTAGGCTAGCCTAGATAGCCATATAGCCCTGTCTTTTGCTACTTTAGTTTTACCATTTTGAGCATCTTTACCAGGCCTATTCTGAGACCAAAGACCTGAAAGATAAGCCTAGGGTGTCCATATTACCCCTTACCCTACCTAAACATGCAAATAGGCATATATAATTTTGTGATTTTTTTCTTCGATTTTTAGTATTTGGAAAATATCTGATTATGCTTCAACTGGGGCTCTCGTACCTCTAGAGATGGGGAATAAGGGCCGGCACATACCCGTACGGTACATCCCTGTGTCAGTTCCCTCCATCACCCTGGGGCTCAACCATCCCCGTGTCCCCCAATCCACAATTAAAAAAAGTTATACAGTAGGTTTTTTAAAATTAACAAATTGTTAATTAAAAATATAAAAATTATATGAATATTTTGGTTATATAAACTACGACTATTCTTACCCAAAAAGCTTATTCCGCGGACTAACCGATGCACTGGCAACCATGCTGGCAACACGTTGATTTGTTTCCAGACCGCACCCCACATTTTACGCTTTCGTTGAACGTTGTTTTTGCGTGCATTTGTGCGTATGGCGTACTTGCTTACTTCCAGACCGCACGGCGAGTTCGAAACAAAACAAAATTATCTGGCTTCGCTGCTACGTCCATCAAATGCGCGGAGAGTCTCCCTTCTAGCGCATTCGGCGCTATAAGATTTCTGTGAATTGGGGTATGCAGTTACTGACTGAGTCCCTATCCTCCTTTCGCGGCGCCCTTTTATTCCCACATTCTTTACGGCCTGCTCACGGGACTGATAAAATATACGACCCAAAACCGGGGAGCACTTTCGCCTCAGATTTTGAGGCAAAATCAGCGCAGTAGGGACGTCTCCTTCTCATGAATAATAATGACGATATCATGGGCGCGGCAGGAGTTTGGCACCAGGCCTGGCCTACTTGGCAGTGGCCGAAAAAGTAAACAAGCAGATTACATGAAGTTGTTTTCCATGGAATGGATCGCCGCACCTTGACGTGTATTTAGTTGCCGATGGAAATGCATGTTAATAATAGGGAGAAGGAAACAAACATATGCTCTTACAAATCTTTCATCTCTGTCAGTGTCAACTTGAAGGATAAGAGTCAGATGCGATTGATTGTTTGCCTTCGTCAATTGGATTAATTTTTAGGCCTATACTATTACTACATAGGCATGCTGAACCTAGCCTAGCTATAAGAGGGCTAGACTGTAAAGGACTATGCGTATTGGGGCCTAGCCCCTACCTTGCCTGCTATTGTCCTAGCCGAGAGTAGGAACGAACCCCAGCACAACCCATTCCCCGATAATAAAAGCAAGGGATGCATGACAGTGATTACAACTTATTTATAGGTAGGACAACTCTTTTTTTGTATATCTTGCAGTGTTACCTGTGTTATTTCAACACATGAACAGATGCAAACCACTTGCCTATGGGATGTGTTTTGATCGTGTACTTCTAATAGTAATACAGCGATTCTGATTTTCGTGATGTTGCACTTCACGCTCCTGCTGCTACTAGTACTATGTCATATCAATGTTTAATTATATTAGATCGCACATAGGCTAGGCTACCTAGCTAGCCATATAGCACTGTCCTTTGCTACTTTAGTTTTTTAACATTTTTAGCATCTTTACCAGGCCTATCTGAGACAATAACTGGACTAGATAAGCATAGGCAAGGGTATGGCAGTATCAGCAGCGATCGGGGTATAGCTACAGTATCGACCCGAGCCTGGGGTGAACCTAGTTTTAGCTATCGATTCTGTAGTGCCCTATGTGAGCACCAACTGAGCCAATAGCGATACTAGTATTTAGACTGGCCTTCTTCATCAAGCATGTATACACATGTACACCTACTGACTAAGCCATATCACTGCCTATCCGGCCTTATGGCACGGCCTACGTCCATTAGGATGGCACTGCCACTTTACAGGTCTGATTTATATTATAGCCCTGGTTTATAGGTCCCAACACATGCAAATAGGCCTAGCTGCTAGAATAGGTAAACGCAACAATAATGCCTGATTGGCCTAGTAGTCTATGTAACATAAGTAGAGCATTCCTAGGCCTTAGCATAGGCTTACTATAGCTGTAAAAATCTTCTGGTGTTTTGTCTGCTGAAACTTGTTTTTGGCCACATGAACAAAAAAAAAAAAAAAAAAAAAAAAAAAAAAAAAAAAAAAAAAAAAAAAAAAACAAAAAAAAAAAAAAAAAAAAAAAAAAAAAAAAAAAAAAAAAAAAAAAAAAAAAATGCTACATAAAAAAACCAATGTATCCTGTCCATGTGAAAGAAGAGGTTATTGAAACATTATTCTTTTCCCACTGTAATTAGCACATGAGCATTAGGCCTAGACCAAATCCAAGCAGTCCAACATCATTTTCGGTCAGGACAGTGGGCCTGAGGTCAAGTTAATGGCCTGTGGACCATCCCTAATTTTGTAGTCAACATAGGCATGTTAAAATGGAAGCCGAGCTTCATTAGTGAAAGCTTTTAAAGAATGTTTTGGTATCATAATTTATTTATAAAGGCTTTTAGTATTACAAGTTTGTAAAAATATCCATTCTGTAGGTGGCTTCTCGGGACACGTTATTATAACTCGATCCGGTAACTTCAGGCTCCTGAAAATGTCAAAAATATTACATTTTAAAAGGGGTGGTCCAATTAATTAAAATCTTTTCAATCAGATTGATGACCTTGACCCCACATCTATGGAGGGAAACAGGCAGCAAAGTAAATTCTGGTAGCGTTAAGTAGACGGACAAGGAATATCGTGAAAGCCAATGGGGGAAAGGGGAAAGGGGCAAATGGCCTACCCCCTTCTTGCGGAGTGTGATTAAGTTTCACCCCGATATTTCAACCCTTTTTATGATTTTCAGATCATTTTCCATAATATTATAAAAGCCCCATTTTTGGTGAAATTTGTAAATTATTTATTGCCGTACCAAAATGCGAATCGTTCTAAATGCTCATAACAGGCAAAACGAAATATTTCTGCCCTATAAGACTTTACATTTACATGGTTAATGAGGAAAAATTTAGCTTTTTCTGATACCAAAATGGTTATTACCCTCTGTGTAAAATCTGACGTCTAGGACGAGGGTATATACTGGGCATTTCGTGACATACAGCCTGTCTCCCCTCACCTAAAAAAAGTTGAGATTTTTTATGTGTGCCTGTAGACTCTTATGTGCAAATTCGATTTACACTGCCAGAAATATTTTTTTTCTGTCAGTAAAAAATGTATAAATAATCTATTGACAACTAAAAACTTAACTTAAAAAGAATGTGGTAAAATGTGAATGTTTACCCTATGCGAGCGGCCGCGGGAAGGCTGAGAAGAACCTCTTTTTTCTCGGCCTACATCCACACATTTATACATGTATGGAACTTGTAGAAGTGGCCAAAAGACTAGTATGTGAAAGTGCCAATTCTCAAAACCTCACTAAAAACATCCATATTTTAGGGCCACCAGATGTTTTGTTTGGGTGTTTGTCAGACCGTAATTGGGAGGGGGAGAGGACGGTCCCCTCCAAAAAAAAACGTACCCCAAAGTGATTTTTACTACAATTTCTTTGAAGTCGTCATTATTTAATTTTTGCTTTAATTCATTTTACCATAAACAATCAATCACTGCAAATAGTAAAAGAGAAACTAACTGAGAACTCTAGACGACTCAACTAAATAAAGACTAATAACTAAATAAATATCTGCATAATAAATACCTGTAATATTAACTGCATCATAATCTAAATTTTTAACTCAATATCAAATAACTGAATAAATGACTAAATAACCAACTGATTCCTCTTTGATAAAAACTAAAAAATAAATACGTTTTAAATAGAAAGTAATGACACACACACACCTACACATGAACACAAATAATTTAATTATCAAATAAATTAAAACGAATAGCTAATCCGAGATCAGAGAACAAGATTGGAATGTCAGGGCCTAAGTTCAATTATGTCTCTAAAAAACAAAACAAAAAACAAAAACGACAAAAACCCCATGTAAACTGAGCATGCACAAACAGAACTTTCGTCCAGCTCGTTGATAGCGTAAATTCCCGCTAATTAATGCGCCGCAACGTCTGTTAAGACGCGAGCGCAACAGTGATACGCAGTAGTGGTGAATTATTCATGAGCCACAGAGCGCTCCCTATTCGAAACGTATTTTTTTTCAGTCGTCACCATAGCACCCTTGCAGGGGCCGTGCGTAATGTTGAACGACGAAGGATTCAGTCTATGAAGTTCTTACCCCAATATTGGAGGGTCTGCCCCCGCCGCAAACATCCAATACGGAGTTTCTGCGTATAATACGCAGACACTCCAAAATCGGAGGTCTGCGGACATCGCAAAAACTCCAAAAATCGGAGGTTCTGCTATCTTTAAATATTGTTATTTATATTTAAACACTCCAATATCGAGTTACCGCGTATAATACGCAGACCCTCCAAAATCGGAGGTCTGCGGACATCGCAAAAACTCCAAATCGAGGTTCTGCGTATTTTAAATATTTATTATTAATATTTAAACCTCCCATACGAGTTTCAGCGTATAATAGCACACACTCCAAATCTAGGTCCTGCGGACATCGCAAAAACTCCAAATCGGAGGTTCTGCGTACTCTTTAAATATTGTTATTTATATTAAACACTCCAATATCGCAGTTTCAGCGTATAATCCACTCACTCCAAAATCGGAGGGTCTGCGGACATCGAAAAACTCCAAAATCGGAGGTTCTTGCGTATCTTTATATTGTTTTTATATTTACCACTCCAACATCCGGAGTTTCAGCGTAGAATACGCAGACACTCCAAAAATCGGAGGGTCTGCGGACATCGCAAAAACTCCAAAATCGAGGTTTCTGCGTATCTTTAAATATTCTTATTTTATATTTAAACACTCCAATATCGAGTTCCGCGTATAATTACGCAGACACTCCAATCGGAGGGTCTGCGGACATCGCCAAAAACTCCAAAATCGGAGGTTCTGCGTATCTTACTCTTATTATTATATTTAAACACTCCACGATAGGAGTTTCACGTATAATACGCAGACACTCCAAAATCGGAGGTCTGGGACATCGCAAACTCCCAAAACCGGAGGTCTTGCGTATCGTAAATATTATTATTTATATTTAAACACTACAATATCGGAGTTTCAGCGGATAATGACGCACACCCACTCCAAAATCGGAGGAGTCGGCGGACATAGAGGTGGCGGCCCTGGTTCTACATTTGTCTTTTTTAACTCACTCAGTGAAGTCATCTCAACTCAATTCAGTCAGGTTAATGCAAACGACCCGTTCATTATTTCTATGAGTGGGGTATTGTTCATTAATTTTAATTTTTCTTTTTTTAAATATTTAAAATTCTCAAAACAATGGTGAATAAAAAAAGGAAGGAGGTGAGAATAATGTGTAAGTTTATATCTTTTTCTTTAAGGATTTTGTGTGTCAGCATGGGATCGTTTTGTATTCCGCGTATGTTTTTTGCAGTATTTGATTTCATCTTCAGCCTGATATCATTGAGCACGTTTTACGACCTTTGATTGATATCGGCCATTTTCTTCAAAGGAAGAGTGAATTGTTATGGGTCAATTATAATTAGAATTAACTCCAGCTCATTTCGTAATTTCCATTTCAATTTTATATTTGAGGGTCCTGCGTTTTTGCCATTCAGCTTAGTCTTCAGTGGGAGGGAGCTCAACTATCTGTAATTCATCGAGCAGTGGGCTAACGCCCAATTTTCTCACAACGTATTAACTATTCATTGCTGAGCTTGCATTGGTTAGGACCACGGTTGAGAGAGGGTCAAGTGGCGTGGGTTCGCTCAGCAGCGGGCTGCTTCGTTTGAATTCGGCAATTTTTATTGGCAGCAGTCATCTTCGACTGGACAGAGTTTAATTCATCGAGGATTAGAATTAACTCTCGATATTTCCAAACGTTTATCTTTCAAGTATATTCAAAAAAAAAATACATCAAAAGTAATATTGCACCTTATATAATATATTTAAAGTATGTTTTTATATGTTATGTGTTTAAGAAAATGATTACCGGGGTCAGAACCGATGTGTGTATTTTTGTCTTTAAAGATCCTTAGTCATTTAGGACATATTGGTCCTCATTTCCCTTAACTAGCGTCATGAATGTTGGTTAATATTTTCGCATATACCTGAAAATATAATAGTAGAAATTGTGCATCTTATGAGGATACAATATCGAAAATTTGTTCGACTTCGCTTTGGAACGTGTTGCATTTAAAATTACCGATCCGTTTTGGAAATGTTTACATATTAATATAATTAAAAATTATTGGAAAATAATTTTTTGAAACCTGTAAAGGGGTCGGCATATTGCTTATTATTAGCAACAAAAAAATATGGTCTACTACAACGGTGGTCGCAAAAAAAAAGCACAATCTAGGGCTGTGTCGACTCCAATTTCGAATTTTCGAACAGCATACTATTTACCTATCATTGGCGTAGCAAACAGACGACCAAGTAATATTTTCATTACTCCCATGACCACCCCTTGAGTCAGCTAATGATATTCTCCTTTAATATTTACTAATGAAATATACATGTATTTATAAGCTTTCTCTTCTTTTTTTTTTTTGTATTCAACCCAATGACTATATTCTCATCTTGGACCCATGATATACAGTGTTACATTCTTTAGTAAGGTAGATATCGAGGTTGACACAACAGAAGGACCCGTAATACTTTTTGGTGATTGAGGTTTGTTACCAAAAAAATCTGTAACACCTACAAGATTCTGAAAACAATAAGCCTTAACTCAAGTCTACTCCTATTGCCTATAAAGCAAAAATAACACTTCACCATCACATCTCAATGGTGCACATTTTGTTTTTGTTTACTTACAGAAAGCCTTAAAGGTCCATGGACATGCTTTAAACATACTTATTAAATACGCCCAAAAAATGGTTTCATTCATAGTATGTATTGGTATCACTTGGAAAAATCTGCATGAAGCAGGAATTGAGAAAACCGTCTATTTGGATAAAAATTGGGATAATATCATGTGTTTTGGACAAGCTTTCAAAGGAACTTTCCCAAAACGAAAGTCATTAGCGCGTGGCAGCGATGACCCGGATGTGACGCCCGAGTAACAATAGCGATACGGCTAAACGCGTAATGATGGTCATGATCGTCATAGTGGAACGGACGTTGCGGGTGGCCCAGTTTTCTTGCATACGTACACAGTTGGACTTCTCGCGGTATATGCGTCGTAAGTGTTGTATCAATATATGGCAAATGTTTTCTTGAATTTGTGCCCTTAAAATTACGATAATTAATGCGCTGTATGTCGGACGCGTGCACCCAGCGGCGACCGACCGACAGTGAGAATCAGAACAGAATACCTTTATTCAAGTTCCGAGGCAAGAAACCGACAAGGAGAGATATCTGGAGAGTGCGGGGCGGTTAGCCCACGTGTGGTTGAGCTTTGTTAACAACTTGTTACTCTGACGCATTAACGGGGTCAAATGCAAAGCAAGCTCTTGTACGACGGTTACCGAAAACATGAGAAGGCCCTGTCAGTTAGGGTAGATTTACCTTGAAATTGAAAAACACTTTCCCGATGTTCACTTTTAAAATCTGTGTTGAGAGTGAGCGGATACTGTGAGATACGGAAAAATGTAAGAAATAAAGAAATGTCTACTCAGCCAAGTCCATGGACGTGTAACTCTTATTACAACCTTCTGATGGTAACGGTATTTGGCCAAACAATGAGTTGAGGGCTATAGCTTGCAAAATGCCAGAATTGCAAAAGCTTTTTAGCTCCCTATCCCACTTATATTGATGAATTCGGTTAAAACATTCCAAAGGGATAACATGCTTAACATCTGAGTAAAATAATGTGTCAATCATAGGCATGATTGCAGATGTAACTCACAGATTACCGTTTTCAGTTACCGTCAGAAGGACCGTAACTCAGCCACTTAAAAGAAATATTAAAAGAATTTCTTTAATATGCTGTTCATAATTAAAAATTTGTTCTTTGTTTACTAAAGTTATATAATGTTGCTTACAGTACCATTATGAGCTTTATGAGTGATTACATTTTGAGTAGTAATGAATAGATTTGCTTAGTAGAAAATATAAACATCACATTCTCAAAAAGAAGTGTATTTTTGAGTTAAGGCTTTCTGTTGGTCAACCCTCGATATGGTCCGCGTTATGCCCTGACCTTAAAGTTGAGTATGAACACATGTTTTTGCTCAAAATGATAGATTAGGGTTGTGTAGAAGAATAAGAAAATCCTGCGGTGCCACCCGGCCATTCTGAGCATTTTGAGAAATCCACAGGATGGCGTCTGCCACATAAATGTAATATCATTCAAGCCCAAGACGTTATCATCAGTATCTTTTTTGATAAAGTTTTTTTTTTTTTTTTTTTTTTTTTTAGTTTTAAAAGCCTGGTATCTCGTACGAGATCTTGTGTTTGACGTCAACACATTGTTTTATATCGTCGAAAAGAAAAAGCAGATGATTCGCGGAAGCTAGACCCAAGTTGATTGAGCGTTATACTTGCCATCCTCCCTCGCTCTATCGCAATTTATAGGCCGTGTGAACCGGTTTCTGTTATAACATCGTTGGGTCACACTTTAACTACTTAAGAAAATTTTATCCTTGTGATCTGGTCATTGGTCAATTTACTGTGACACCAACTTGGACAGCGCAGATCTACTGCGTGGGAAACTTGGGTTACCAGTGTAATACCGCAGTTTTTGTGTATTACGCAAAAACTCCAAAATCGGAGGCTATGCGTATCCTTATATAGAATCATACTATAATTTGGCTACTGTTGGAGGTATCTTCGCAAAAGGCTTCGCCAGTTTCGATCCATATTGCGCCAAATTCACGTGAAAGGTGCCTGAGGATACCGGACGGGTAAGCGCATATATTTGACGAATCCGTTCAGAAAAGACTGAAAAATCAACGAAAATGTGCACGGTTGCTATGATAAATTACCATTGTTTGTACGCGTTACTAAGCGGCGAGTATGCGTGGTGCGTTGCGACAGTTGGTTACGCGTGGCAACCACTTGTTTGTACGCGTAATAAGCGGCGAGTATGCGGAGCTTTGCGACGAGTGGTTACGCGTGCCAACGGGCGATTACGCGTAAGACTCTATATGCGGTACGCAAAATAACTTCAGGCTCTTATTATAGTGCAAAACGGTGTGGGAAAGAAGAACTGTTCTGTTATTTTAGCTTGAATGTCGGATGGATGGATACTATACGGGGTACCCCACGCCCACATCGTTTTGAAAAAAAAATAACGGAAATTACGGGGTGAAATATGGACGTGTTAATATTTAGAAAATAGGAACTATATAGGCCTAAGCTACGCGGATGTGCTGAAACTACTATGACTAAACAATACGACTACGGTATGTTGTGACGGGGTGGGGGAATCTACATGGGAGAACTTTATATGGGAGTTTGAGAGTTAAGAGAAAAAATATGTGGGGAAACGGGAACTACAGCTTACCCCACGCCACGGGGAGTAGGCCTATTTTTATTTAAAAAAAATTACACGGAAAATTTTATACCGAGGATTAAATATTACAGTTTGAGTATTTAAAAAAAATCGAAGAAAAAAAATAAAATATACGGAAAGTTATACGGATTAACTATTCAGTTGACGTTTCTTAGAAATCGGCTAAACTATATGAGCTATGGTATGATAGGTACAGGAATTTGAGGTATTAAAAGTGTCAAAATACCAAAATTTGCCGACTCGGGGAGTCCTAAAGTTAAGGGCAGACGGGTTTGGTGCAGTATCGCCATGCATCGTGTGTCATTCTTCAGTGATCGCTTCAGTTTCAGTGGATCGCTCCCGTTGGACTAACTAGAGGGAGCCGCGCGAAGCGCGGGCCTCCCGAGAGTCATACTATAATTTGGCAATGTTGTATGGTAGGTATGTATGTGTGTATGTCAGAAATGACTGAAAAATCAACGAAAATGTGCTCGCTTGCTATGATAAATTACCATTGTTTGTACGCGTTACTAAGCGGCGAGTTTG
>JAMKCH010065811.1:0-29286 GCA_023653785.1 Ophioderma brevispina
AAATACCCCACTTTACAATTTTGCTGGGCATATACATAATCCATTACCCTTAAGAAATTAAAGATAATTAAAAAAACAAAAAAACTAAAAAATCAATAAAATTATTAAAAACAATTTTCTAGAAGGAGATTATTATGCCCGATGTGAATTTTTGCATGCATCGCAATAAAACATGAATTTAATAAAAGCTTAATTCAGAATGATGGCTATGCAAACACGAATGCTTTAACTAGTCATGTTCCCATAAAAGGCAACACAATGAGAACATTCGTCATCAGCCCAAACAAAGGCCGAAAATTTGCCGAAGTACCTGTAGATGAGGACTACATGATACGTCTTAATGAGCACGTGACATTCACTAAATATACTGCATAAAAATTGCAAATACCATACAGGTGCGCCCGCAGGCGGACCCGGCTTTCGGCCACTGGTGTTGGGGCAGACTCCAACATAATGACGCTGTTGGGGGGGGGGGTTGTTTGGGTCGCCAACCTCCCGCACTGTCCATTTTTGCATTGACCTCATATGCCGCCCCAATTATACTCCGGTGTGGAAGAGGCAAACGAGGTGGAATACCATGCACAAGTGCACAACTCCAGGGTGGACAGCGGAGCTCGAACTCATTTACACTTATAAATCTGCGACGCGCATTGCTCTAACTGCACAACCATGTGCAACACCTAGATCTGTATGCATAATAAACACTGCTGCAAATCGAACCCTTTACAGATTAATAAGGCTTACGTGACTTCCCCATAGCTGGGAATTAACTGTAACGGTAGGTGAATAAGTGAAAATATTCACAAACAAACATGTTGAAGTTCCAGGGTAATACAATTAGGTAATTTAACTAGAAGCCGCACACCAACCAATTATTTAAGTGTAATTTACAAAAAGGTACATTGCCTTCAAAACCGATAACGTGTGCCACTTCTCGCTTACGTGTGTGACTGCTGAGTATTTAAGTGGAGAAAGTGTATGTGTGTGCTTATAAGTAGTTGTATTAGGTTTCCTTGATGGAGCGATTCATGTTGGACAATGTTAGAAAGCAAATTATCTCAATGATGGCAGGCTATACATGCATACAGACACTTTCCCCTGAAAAATGCGTAGAATATCAGATGGGAGGCCATCAAAATGGCGGGCTGGCGTTTGCAAAAGCGTAGGTACAAATACCAATAAATGATGCTATTAACCCATGTAATTCCAAACAAATAAATATTAAGTAAGTTGATACATAGCAACATATGGTTCAAAAAAGACAACCAATTTGCCTTCAATTTGAATTTGGAATGAATGAAATGTTTGCCTAATAAAATAATAAAAAAAAAAAAAAAAAAAAAAAAAAAATGATAGAATCCGCAATAAACCCATTTGTTACTTATTAATACCGTGGACTGGAACAGGTTCCCCTAAAACCCCATAACACAGTTTGAGCCAATGTAAAGCCACATGCAATTTTGTTAAGGCCATATAGTGCAATTTTAGAATGACCCAAAACCACAATGTAAATAAAAAAATTAAACTTCAATGGTTGCATGCCACTAAAGAAAACGCACAACTGAAGGACTTCACTATGGCTAGCAAAAAAAATCTCAATCCCTTGGCACAGTTCCGTAGCTTACATTCACCAATGTAATTCAAAAAACACACCCTGGGTTTTTTGGGTAATGAATATGAATACCCAGATTACACGAGGTCAGTTTGATCTCAATGTATGTGCAAGTACAACAACCCACTGAACTGGTATCCCTTGGTTTTGGGGGGGAGGAACATATTGTAACTCAATAGTGCTTGTTGACTGAATCAGAACCAAATGATTTGGATCACGAAAAAAGATACACACACAATATATTACTTAATCCTGCAGTTTTAATTTAGCACCCAGTTATCATGGCGATCCACCTGTTCAATGGGCAAATTGACCTAGAGGCATGACAGCCGACCAACCATGACGAGCTAATACATAAGCCACAATGGCAGAATAGGCCATCCAGAGAATCAAACATACGGTGAATAAGGCCTCGGATCCTTAAATGAAATAAACGAAACGAGGATAGAAGCTAATTATAATCCCAATCCGATTGCCCATAAATCGGTTGTGATCCGCACCAACGGCCTAAACAATTTTGACAGGTACCATGTTGTATTCAAACTAGACATCAATATCAATTGATACGATTTAAGTTGTCAGCTATTCAGAACAGTATTAACCTGCAGTCCCACTTGTTTATGTGTTAAATGAATGTCATTATTAGTTAAAATTAACAATACACATGGAGATGAAAATTTTTCTCGTGTATGTCTTTTGAACCATAAAAAACAAAACAGATGCTAGGATCACGAAATACACCTTTATTAGTATTTATTACCGTCATCACATACATGTTACCCTGTATTGTTATCTGAAATCTAAAAATATGATATCTGATGATTTTTTTTTTTTCTTTTACTTTCTAATTAGTAAATCCCTGGTGAAGCTTCAATAGGAATAATAAATAACGCACTGTACGGTAAAAGTTTAAAAGTTGTTTGTGTGATTTGATATTTAAGATTGAATAAAATCCATAATTGAGTACATGTTACTCCATCTCGTACCTCAGTGCACAAAAGCAAACTTTTATACTCGACCTATACGCAGCTCCTGCACGCGTCGTCGGTGGCAAACCGTCGCGCACGTTATTTTTTTAAGGACTCGGATCCTGCATTGACATGCACGGAGTGTGAGTTGGAGTAGGGACATAATTTAATTATAATAAGCCATTTAATATCAGTAAGATGATACTTCAAACACAACGACTTTGAGGCTGTTTAAGAATATCAAATAGATCTCTCACCGGTGGGTCATCCAGTTTATATAATCTCTGTGTATTTATAATATATCCTTCTCGATGTCCGTGCATTTTGTTCCTTAATATTGGGATGGTCTCCCCTGCCTCACAAAGAGACGGCAGTTAGTGCTCCTATTAATCTATAAAAAAATCTGTCTAACAGTGCAATTACTTCGTTTTTCAAGTAAATATCATCAAATGAATCAAGTAAATGAGACTATCCCCAAAGTTCACAAACTGTTTCAAAATCTGATACAAGGGTTTTACTACAGGGGACGATTGTAATTATTATATCGGGCTGACATAGGCTTTAGATATGTTCGCATTGTAAGGTTCTCTTGCAATTTGTGACTTACAGTATTATTTAATTGATTATTTTAGATTTTGTGATATATTTTGTATTTGTGATGTTGTTAGAAGTTGTAATATGTGTGATGTGCTCTAAAATTATCAAAACAATGTCAAAAGAATAATCTCATGCAAAACATGTAATAGATATATTCATGAGAAATGTATGAAATCAAACCCTAAACGTTACAATGTAGAAAATCCGGGGGAATGGATGTGACCATACTGTACTCAAGACAATGATCTAACTATGATATAGAGATGACGATTTGTCACTAATCTAAATAGTCCCCACATTTAATGTAAGGATTTGGGACTTCAAATAAATACGACAAAATGGTTTTAACCCATTAAGATTTAATTGTAATTCCACACACAAAAATTATAGTGATGTAATAAACAATGATAATGATAACATTCACGATGCTCATATCTTACTTCCCGATCAGTTTTGTCTAGACTCCAACGCAAGTTGTGGAGATTGTTTAAGTTTTTAAATGCCAACATAAGAAGTTTTCAAAAACTTGATAAATTAAAAGATTGCATTAAACACTGAATCTGTGATTTTAGCATATCGGACCTATCCAAAACCCATTTAAAAGAGACCCCAATAACTATTTCCAATCTGCAGGGGTATAATATTAAGTATACGAACAGAATTGGTCGGGAGAAGAGGGGCGTATGTAGTATAGTTCTGACAAATAAATTAATAAATTAAGAAAAGGGAACCTCTGCCATGCCTACTCAATTATGAAGCCTGTTGTATTGAAATTGAATGTATAGTACAAGTGTACAATTGTTGTAGTCGGAACTGTTTATAGAGCACTACTGGTTATCGAGAACTTTCATAGCCGATATTGATCCTGTTCTTAATAAACTAAATAATGAGAAAACGCAAAGTTCTACATTATGGGGCGATTCAACATTGATCTTCTAAAAGCGAACACATAAACCCACCCACGATTATTTAGACCATCATTTACTCCTATTCTTAATGCCTAATCATATATAAACCAACAAGATTACTGAGAATCCTGCTACAATTATTGACAATATTTGACGAATGATGAAAATATTATAAATCAACAATTTGGTTACCGACATTCATAAATGATCATATGCCAACCATCCTAAAAACTCGCAATAATTAAACTCAGCCGCCTGATAAGACTGAAGAGGGTTATATATAAGAGAATTCAACAATAATACAATATCTTCGAAATCAAACCGGGTTAGCAGATTTTGAATGGCAGGAAATTCTCGATAGCAATAGTGCAGATGTAATTATAAGAAATTTAGTGAAACCTTTAATTACACTGTATAATGGAATGTGTCCGCTAAAAGTGTGTTACTAGTCACAAGAAGAAAGAACCGATATCACCCGGGATTAAAGAGGTTTATTAGAAAGTATCAATAAGAAAAAACCAGTGTATAAACAATACTTACACTCGCCAATTATATCAAGACTTCAAAAATTTTTTAAAACATACAGAGATAAGTTGATATGCTTATTCGTAAAGCAAAGAGGAAAAACTTTTTTCTTAAATTTGAAAATAGCAAAAAATAATATGAAACTAACCTGGAAAAACGATAAATGATATTCTTGGTCGATGGGAAAAAACAATCTATGCCGAGCAGTTTAAGGATGACAAAGGAGGCAAACCTGTTCACTAAACTCTTGTTGGAGATATTCTAATATTTTCAATGATTTTTTTTGTAAATATGGTCCAAAGCTTGACCAGATAAACATACGGGTTAAAAACTATTTTGATTACATCAAAGATTCAAAAACAGTGTAGATGTACATGAAAACCAATTGTTGAAAGGGATTATTATAAAGATAATTGAGAATTCAATCAAAAAAAAGAGTGCTGAATGATAACATTGGTATAATCTATAATAAAGAAAGGTTGCAAAAGAAATAGTTACTCACATACAAAGAATATTAATTTATCTATATCGATGGGGTCGTTCTGTGAAAAGCTTAAAATAGCTAAGGTAATACCAATTTATAAAGAAAACAAGATGGTTGAATGGTTCTCAAGAATTATCGCCAGTGTCTCTTTTACCAGGCTTTTCGAAAAATACTAGAAAAGACTTGTATTTGATTAGATGGGATTAACTATATAAACACCCATGAAACCTTAATGATAGGACAATTGGTTTTCGGTCCAATCATTGTACCTATATGGCCATTATTGATGGTGGACTAAAATAATAATTGCAGTGGAAGAATGAAACAACCGTTGGTATATTCTTAGATTTATCGAAAGCATTCGATACCATACGATCACAAATTATACTTTCTTAGTATAAATTAGAAATTAGGATTTCGTGGTTGGTATTGTCTACAATGGTTAGAAATTATTTAAGTAATAGAAAAACCCAATACGTTATCTTATACTTCGTAGCAATCAGGATTAAAAATATTGTTTGTGGTGTTCCAAGATCGATAATGGGTCCATTCTTTTTAATTTATATGTTAATGATATTATAACTAATACTCTACGTTCTGATTTTTATATTATTTGCTGATGATACCACAATTCTCTACTCGCATGGAAACATCGATATTACTGTAATAAGTGTTGTGAATGCTGAATTGAAAGAAGTAGCAATTGGTTCAAAAGCAAAGCAAAATTATCAGTTAACGCAAGCAAGACTAATTACATGGTATTTGGCCGCCTAACATGAAGCTACGTCAGTGTTGAAAGTAAAAACCAGATTTGAATGTAAAATTAGATAATACAATAATTGGAAGAGGAATATACAAATTGCTAGGTGTCTTAATAGACGAAAACATCACCTGGAAACATCATATCGATCTGCGTTTCCAAAACATTGTCGAGAAATATTGGTGTCATGAACAAAATAAAAACAGTTATTCGGATCGTGTATTACATACTTCTTTATTGTACTTTCATTTTGCCTTACTCAATTATGGAATACTCATATGGGGAAACTTGTGGTGTATACTTAAATAATTTGCAAAACTCCAAAAATGGGCGATTAAAGAACAAACATTTCAACAGTCATTACAGAGCCTTGCCCAACCTTTATTGCCAAAAATACAATATTTTATTTTTGGAGGGACATGTACTCTCTCGAACTAGTGTGTTTATGTTCCAATATTCAAGAAATGAATTGCTAATCTTTTGCTAACTATTTTATTAAAAACGCTATGACATCCATGACTTCAGACAAGACATGAAAATGATCTCAATTTAACTAAGAACAAGAACTTTTTGACCAATGTATTCGTACAAACGGCCCCATTCTTTGGAATTCGTTAGAAATAAATAAAAAAATCTAAGTCCATTAAAAAACATTTCCGTTTTCAGCTTAAAACACCAATTTTCTCGCAAATATAATTAATGTGTTCTAACTATGATATTTTGTCCCGAGCAACGTCCTTTGTCTTGTCCATCAATGTGGATGTTTTTTTTTGTAAATGTTGTATTTTTATTTGTTTGAAAATTTTTGTGTGTTATTTCCAGGGTAAGTCCCTTGTCGGGCCTTATCGGCCTTTGGAATATCCTCCATATTGCAATTATGGAATAGTATGTTTTTATATTATTTGATGTATTGTATATATGGAAATAAAAGTTGATTGATTGATCCTCACAACAACGCTGAGCCACTTCTTAGCCACCAAGGTGAAAAGTCCTAACCCAATAAATTGAGAATGCTATGGGACGACGCATAATTGTAAACAACGTTAGAGTTAAATTATGTTAGAAGACTAGACCGATTTGCACATAAAATTGAAGTGATATACCTTTGTCCTCAGTTGTCTCGCATGTGACCGTATTAAACGCATTTAATTTGATGAAAATCAATAAACCAGCCTCACTTATAAAAACTGAATAGCTGCTAGATGTAGCTTTAGTGAAAAAGGCAATCACATTATTCCACAAGGCTGGTTGATCATCCACAGATGACATTCACCCACACGAAAACTGTTCCTTTGACATTGTTCCTTCGCATTAAAGTAGTTCTGGAGCTCGAGTCTCACAATTTTCGCCAAGTTAAATACTGCATCATTGGAGAAACGACGGCTCCACTTTGAGGTTTGTTCACCAAATGTAGTTATACATATCACAAAACTATTAGTTTTATTTGTAATCAACCCGTCGAATGCAGCTCCTGACACAATATGATGGCGTGTGAAATTACGTCTTTTTGTTCGTTACTTAAAGGCCGTGTACGCCCGTGAGAAACTGCTTGCGCCCTCTATAAATGCATCACAGCAATTCTCATACCAGTGTGCATTGCATGTATATTAAACGAGTAGCCATACACGCGTGAAGCCAACTTAGCATTATGAAAACGAGATTAGGAGGCATTAGGGGTGCGCCACCTAACGACAACATCTGAATAGAAATCCCGTCTATCATTATGGGCGTACACTGCCTTAATATGCACGGAACAGGTTCAAGTGGAAAATCAAAAACATCAAAAAGCCTGATTATTGACTTTAAATTATTTACACATTAGAGTTAAATTATTATGACGCAACGTCTGACCCGATCCTCAAGACATTAAAAATCCGTGATTTTCTTGAAATAGTTCCAAAACTCCTTAACGACGCCGATGCGGAAATAATCAGGCAATGAAATAGCTTGGTCCTATCATCGTCCACAACGCATACTCCCGCAACAAGAAACGGTTAATACGTCCATGGATCTTTTGCTAGGCATTTCTTAACACTTTAGAAACATGGAATGGCGAAATATAAATATAACATACGAAGGAAGATAGGAACACAGCGGAAGCCTTGCCATCGTCTTACAGATCCAGTATATAAAGACTTAATCTTCAGCCAAGGACAATTTCCTTAGCAAAACAATTTTGACAAGTAACTAAAACCATGACCTTCTCCTACGAAGATCTGATGCTATGTGACGGCCGGATGCGGAAAAACGCAAAAGACGGGAGAAGAGAAATGCCGACGCCAATTGGTCAACGGAGCCGGAAGGCAACATTGACGTGAATAAATGGTGGCTGGGCTCTATGCAAAGTAGCGAAACAAGGACCGCGACAATGGGCTCATTTAACCCATTCTTGCAGTGGACACCATCGTTTTCCTCAGATAATCTTCATAAACGTTATTATACAGATGATAAACTTAGGTTATCAAGTGAAAAAACTTAGTTTATCAGAAAAAACATAGTTTATCGCCGATATAAAACTATGTTGTAGCACGCAATGCATAAAATATTTGATAAGAATTCATTTTTTCAAGATTCAATTTATTTATTCAGCATAACAATCGTACTTGACAGCAATGAATATACAGTATATTAATTCATAATACATAACGTATAAATTTGCAAACCTTGATGCTACAAATGAGAATTTGAGGGATATGATATGTAGACCAGTAATGGACAACCCTATAGGGATTATAGATATTGCTGGCCCTTGTTAAACCATACAAGTAAAATATACTCAAAATTACAATAATGACACAAGTAGGGATGATATAAATATTTACATAGGTAAATATACATATCAAAGAAACAAACCAAAAACAAACAAATATCTAAAACAACAAAAACTAAACGGGAAAAAAGGATACGGGAAATGGACAAGGACGGACTTTTCAAAATGTCTTGCTGGAGGTTGGTATGTAGTCTTATCGTAAATGAGAAAGCAGAAGAGAAGAGTAGAGTGAAGAAAAAAAAGTAAGGCGTAGAGATAGAAAATGAAATGAAGAAATAAAGTGAGGAGAGAAAAAAAGACCTGGGGGAAAATTATTAAGAGTTGTACTGGTTTTGATTGAAATGTTTTTGAGTGAGTTTAAAAGTATTTTTGTTTGTAATTGTTGTGATGGATTCTGGAAGATCATTCCAAAGTTTTGCGCGGTGATACTGACATAAAGTACTTGTCAGAGGAAGATTTTGGGAGGGGCATTGATGAAGTTGTCGGCTTGTCTGGTGTTATAGTGTGGATTTGTCTGTTAGGTTGATAAAGTAAATGCTAAAGACTTCGGAGGTGGTAAACGGTTTTTGTGATAGTCAAACATGAAGAGCGCTGTTTTGAAGTTGGTTAAGGTGTTTCTAATTTTAAGTGTTTTCAGTGAGTGAAATAATCGCAAAGTATGAGTTCTAGGGGATGAGTTTGCGATAGTGCGAATGCCCATTTATGTGTGCTGTTTTAGTTTGGTTGAGTGTTGAATGAAGGGGGAGAGGCCCAGATGATATTACAGTAGTAAGGTTAATGGGAGAATAGTGTGTTGTAAAGTGATTAAGGTGGTGTCTGGAAGGTGGTGTTTAACTCTCGTGATTTTACCAATTGCGTGAGACGACTTGGTAGTGACAGCGTGGTGTGTTCATTCCATGTTAGACTTATCGCGATTTGATGCCCAAAGAAATTGGTTGAGTGTAACTGGGAGATTGTCTGGCTATCTATTGTTAACGTTTGATTGTGATGGTGTTGTGGTAGAGAAAAGCATGTATAGTTTTTGAACAATGAGAGAAAGTTTGTTTGCCCGCAACCAGTCAGTTGATTTGCGAGTTTCGTGATTCATGCTTTTAAAGATCGCATTAATGTTAGGTGTGAGAGAAATGTTTGTGTCATCTGCCAAACTAGATTAGTTTTAGTGTGCTTAGAGATGTTAGTGATGTCAGTATGTAAATGAGGAAAAAGTAGGGGTCCAAGGATTGAGCCTTGGGGACGCCAACGTGTAGGTTTGATGGATGATGCGGGAGTGTACGTAAACTGATTGTGAGCGGTGGGTTAAGGAACTCCTGAACCACTCCAAGGCTACTCCACGGACCGTAATGATAAAGCTTGTGAGAAGAATGTTGTGGTCAATGGTGTCGAAAGCCTTGGAGAGAGCCAGGAGAAATAATCCCTGGTGGGAGTTTATTTTAGATGCAAGTTGAGATTGGATGTTAGTTCAATGAGTGCCATGTAAGTTGATCGTTGGGCCTGAAACCGCATTGTTCATCGACAAGAATGTTGTGTTTATTGAAGATTGTAGACAGACGTGTGTACATATTTTTTCAAGTAGTTTGAAAAAGATGGAAGAACAGAAATAGGCCTGTAATTTGCAATGTTATGTGATACTTTGTTTTATAAATATGATGACTTTGGCTGATTTGAGGTGCTGGGGAAAGGTTACGGTTAGAGTGATTGGTTAAAATGTGCATCGAGGCGAATGATGTTATTATGATTGGTAGCAATCCCAGGATCTACCTTGTCGGTGACTGCACTTTTACCAGGTTGTAGGTGGCGAAGTTTGTGCATTCATCTACAGTGACTGGAGTCAGGAAAAATTGAGGTTGAATGCTATTTTGGAAAGGTGTTTATTAAAGGGGTTTATTGGAGGTGGGATATTGCAGCAAGGTTGTGCCCAGGTTAGTGAAGTGATCTTTGAATGCATTAGCAAAAGTCGGTG
This sequence comes from Ophioderma brevispina, assembly GCA_023653785.1. Lineage (NCBI taxonomy): Eukaryota > Metazoa > Echinodermata > Ophiuroidea > Amphilepidida > Ophiodermatidae > Ophioderma > Ophioderma brevispina. The sequence goes on from JAMKCH010065811.1 coordinate 10,585, forward strand.
CGTATCTGCTATTATTATGCGTGAAATGGTCAGGGATGATTAGTGGATACCTTGACTAGAATGTGGGAGGAAGTCCAGGTTTTGTAGGATCAATTTTAGTTTCTGAATTTGTTCTTGTGTTGTGTTTTTTCTTGGCAATTCGAATAGTGTGAGTTAATTTGTTTTTGTATTGTTGTATTGTTGTTTTGGTTGCTGGTGTGTTTTCTTCAGGTTATGTTTTGTGAGGCCGTTGCTTGTGTTTGACGACTTGGGAAATGCGTTGTCATCCAGGGCGTTGTGGTTTACGATTTTTTATGGTCTGTTTTGAAAGGGGAATGATTCGTTGTCATTTGGTATAAGTTGTGTTGATGAAGGTGCTGTCGCTATGTTAGGGTCATTTTCTGTTAGTATATGTGTCCATGATGCAGTGTTGAGTCTACGGTTTATAAAGGTGTGAATGTTGTGATCTCTGTAGGTCACGTTTATGATGTTGTTTTTTGGCATGCTTATGCTTAAGAGATGTTGTAATGAGGAAAATTGGGAAGTGATCTGTGGTGTCTGTGACAATTATCCCTGGTGTGGAGTCTGCGTCAGTGGAGTTGGTGATTAAGTTATCAATGGTGGGGCTGTGTTGTGCGTAATTCGTGTGGTCTGTTAATTTTGGGATTGTAGGATTTGCAAAGGATTGTAATAAAGTCATTAATGTGTGGATGATGGAATAATTAAGAAGATTGATATTAAAGTCACACACAAAAATATAGACATCGTGGTTTTAGTTTTTTTAGTCAGTGAGAAGCTGCTCGAAAGCTGTTGTTAAAAAATTGTGGATTGTGTGTTCATGCATGCAGTCGTAAGTAACTCCGACAGTTATGGTGTTTAGGTATTGTTGGTGTTAAGGGTGAGATGATGAAAAAGTGAGTCAGTCAAAATTATGGTCCTGGTGTTGTGTGTGATTTTGTATGAGAGGGGATTTTTTTTTTATGTAAAGAAAACAATCCCCTTCCTCTGACAGTGAGAGGTCTGGAATGAAGTGTAGCATTAAAGAATTGGGGGGTGACTTGGTGTCAGTAAGCAGTGGTTTCTGAAAAATGTAAGACAGGAAAGAAAAGAATTGGTTGAGGTGATCAAGGTAGTTAGTGATTTTCATATGATTTGTGATACTACGACAGTTGAAAGGGATACTAGGAAAATGAGTATTGCTTGATTGGTTTTATTAGTGTGTTGAAGCTGTCGTCAGTGGTGATATTGCGGGAGTCAGAAACAGGCTTGTTTGTTGGTGTGATGAAGGATGGGTGGTCACTTGTTTGAGATGATATGGGGGCTGAAGGTAACGGGGTTGATGCAACGGGATTAAGTTTGATGATGTTCATTTAGGGTGGGTGAAAAAATTCAATTAGTGATGCGCGAAAGTCTTCGTCGTGAAGGCTGGTGGTTAAATGGCAATTCGTATATAAGCAGGGCGCGGCATGCTGAAAGGATAAATCAAAGGAAAAATACGATAAGGGTTATGAGAGGAGAGATAGAGAGAGAGAGGAGAGACGAAAACAAGAGAAAGAGAAGGAGGGTGGAGAGACGAGAGGAGGAGAGAAGAGAGAGCGTAAGAGGGGGAATTTGAAAGGTGGGGGGATGACTGTAGGTTAAAAAAGAAAGTTAGAAGAGAGCAAGTGAGAAACCGGGGGGAAAAGAAGTGAGCATACCTATGACAAGATGTGTTGAAAGTCAGACAAGACGGAAAGTACCCAAGAAACAAACACGAGTAAAAACAAACAAGGGGCTAAGAAAATACAAATTTCTAGATTTGTATACAAAAAAACTTAAGTACAGCAGTTTACACAATTGGGTTAAATGCTTATTACGAAAAAAACGGAAGTTAGAAGATATAAAATGATTACTGTGAGGGTGGTGAGCGGAGCTATATGGTTGACTACAACAAAATCACAAGGATGGAGAAGTTGGATGAAGTAGGGAGACGGATAAACAGTTTCACCTTAAGTCGTCATTCATTATAAATAAGTTTAGAATTAAATACTGAAGGATAGCTTAGGGGTGATTTAATAAAAAATATTCAAACGAGCAATGAATCAAATAATCCACCAAGTAGAACATGCGCGAATATAGTTATTGATACTTAAAACAGGAAACGCCTCTTAAGTATAAAAAAAATATTTGGAAACAATAGGCAATAATATGTAACATTATTTATTACACAGTATATAAGTAGGAGCGATTTAACGCACACACAACATGAAGAATTACTAATAGCCAGGAGTAATTAATGATAATAGTGGAGTAAATCATATATACCATGCAGCAAGCACAAGAAAGACAACTGAATGTTATATGAATTTACTAAGTAAGTAACGCAGAAAATTAAAGAACCGAGCGGGAAATAACAGCATGCATAATAACTGTAGGCAAACGAGGCAATCAAATGCCCAAGAAAAAGCATCATGGCCTTCTCCGCTCGAAGCAAATACAAATTGGCATGACAAATCATAATAACAGACGAAGAGAAAACGGGGTTGTTGAAAGTAATGAGTACAAGGCAATTAAACCCAACATTATATATGATTCTAATACAAGGAAGGGGGAAATAATTACAAATGAATTGTGATACAAGTATGCAATAGATTTAAATCTGAACGGAAATAATAGTAATACAAAAACGATATGATCATGATAACCAATATGTTGGGTTAAAATTGTTGATCTACTTGTTCATCACCAAAAGGCAAGACTTCTTCACACCGCGAATTGATATTAGAATACTGCAGCACACACAGTTCGCGATGTAGCGCATTCGCCACTTACTGTAAGAGACGCGCGTGAAAGCGGAAGTACGACACGCGAGGGGAACAAAGACCGAAAAAAAAATGTTTGCCTCTTAGGTGGTAATGAAACAAAGTATAGTAGTACTGTGGTCTGAGCAGTTTCGGGTGATAAGAATATAACGGGCAATCAAACATACACAAAAATGCGACCAAAAAACTAATTGTACTGACAATGTATTTGAACAATAGCAAGTAATTGTAACAGGACATTACACAGATTAGATGTAGTATGACATTTAGGCTCAAACCAAACATGAAGAGTTACTAATGGCCAGGGTAATTAATGATTACTAAACGGGAGTAGAGAAAAACTATATAACATGCAAAAGCAGGACAATGCTGTTATATGGAATTAATAATTTGGAGAGCACAAAAATTAAAAAGAACGAGCGGGAAAAATTAAAAGATGCCAAATAATCTGTAGGCTACGTGGGCATAATAAAATGAAGAAAAATCATCATGGTTGCTAGAAGAAAAATACATTGCGTATGAACTCATTAATAAACATACGAGAGAAACAGGGTTATTAAGTCATGAGTACAAGGCCCCAATTAACAAAAACATTATAGATGATCTCAAGGAAGGGGGAATACAAAGAATATGTGTACAAGTATGCAAAAAAAAAATAGAAAATCTAAAAGAAATAATGAAGTAATTACCAACGTATATAAATCAATGATAACCCAATATGTTGAGTTAACAATGTGAGTATTACTTTGTTCACAAACCAAATTGCAAGACTCTTCACACATCGTGAAGTGATATAGAATACCTGGCGGCGTATCTGACACGCAACAAACCATGGCACACACAGTGCGAGATTGTATCGCAGCACACGCTTGTAGTGAGAGGTGTTGCGAGTGTAAGCAAAAATTACTATCCCCGCGCGGATAAACAAAAAGGCCGAAAAAAAAAAATGATTGCTTATTGGTAACGAAACCCACGTATAGTAGTACTGTGGTTTGATCAGTATCGGGTGATGAGAATTTAATGGGCAATCAAACATACACAAAAAGCGAACAAAGATAATGTACTGACAAACAAAAAAATTTGAACCAATAGTAAATTAATAGTAAACGTATTTATCCGATTTATAGGGATGACGATCTAACTCGCACACAACATAAAGAATTACTAATGGCAGGAGTAATTATATATGATAATAACGGGAAGTGTCAATCATAATACCATGCAAAGGCAGACAAATGTGTATATGGATTAATAAAGGAGAAGCACAAACGTTAAAGAACGAGCGGGGAAATAAAGCAAGCTAAAAAACATGTAGGCTCACGTGGAAATCCCATAACACAGACTGAAGAACAAGTCCATATCCTGGCCCTCTGCTACCGATGCAAAATTACTATTGAGGCGACATCCTAGTCACAGCCGAGAGGTAGCGGAGTAATCAATGAATACAACGGCAAACAAACCAAACATTTAAATAGGATTCTACAAAGAAGGGGGAATTACAAATGAGTTTGTGGTACAAGTATGAACATTACAACTAACATCTGAGCCACAACATCACTAAGATCTAAAATACAAACGCATATAATCAACATGATAACCCACTATGTCTGAGTGAAACCACCTTGGAGTATACTTTGTCATCCCAAAATGGCAGACTCTTACGCCGCGCATCGATAAGAGTAGCCTGCGGGAGCTCCTCGCAAGCAACATATCGCAGCCCACCACACCCCGTGCGCCGAGTACGCGCATCGCACACGTGCTGAGAGTACGCGCATGTCAAGCCAGCATTACTAACGCGCGGGTCGACGACCGGAAAACACCGGCCCGCAAAAAGTCCCTTGGCACTATTAGGTTACCTTGACACCCACCCCCACGCCGCCCCCACGTCATCCGACTAGCTACTGTCCGCGGCCCCCCCCCCAGGTCACACGAAGTCACCTCGGAGTGCATGAACCGACAAACCCATTTACAAGCGCCCCTTCCAAACTACACACCGCCAAGCGACCAAAAATAATGTACTGACAAAATATTTAAAATACTAAAATTTTTTTTTTTAAAAGCTTTACAACCATTGAGAAATAAGTTATTGATGATTATATTCTGAACAACATGACAAAAAATACTAATGGCCAGGAGTAATAATGATAACAACGGGAGTAATCATATACCATGCAAAAGTAGACAATGATGTTATATGGAATTAATAATTAGGAGGCACAAAAGTAAAGAACGAGAGGAAATAAAACAGCTTAATGATCAAGTAAGCTACGTGGCCAATCAAAATGAGAAAAGCATCAGGTCTGCTAGAAGCAAAAAAAAAAAAAAAAACAATTGAGCATGAAATCATAAAACAGACGAGAGAAAACCGGGGTTAAGTAATGAGTACAAGGCAATTAAACCAAAAAATATATAATGTTCTACAAGGGAGGGTAATAATTAAAAGGAATTTGTGTAAAAGTATGCAAAAAAAAAAATTAAAATCTGAACTCTCGGAAATAAATAAGAACTCCTAACGGCAATATAAATCAGTGATAACCCAATATATTGAGTAAAAATTGTGAGGTCTACTTTGTTACTAACCAAATGGTGACTGCATCCTTCAGTCCTCTAAATTACGACGGCCGTTACAGTGATGCTATTCGAGGACTGAACATCATACGTGCTCAGAAGTGGAGGGTTTTTGGTCATGAATAATTCATGATAAAGTAACCTACGTAATTGTGCGCAAGCGCAGTGTGGGAAAATGGCGGTGCGCAGTGGGTGTGCAAACAGGTACACTGAACTGCACATTGTTTTCACTTTCATGATTTGGTCTTGGACATTGTCATGATACAATGGGCAAAAAGTGAAAAACCTTGACCTGGCATTTAATATTGGCGTCGCCCAGTAGAATCGTTGTGGGGTTCACTATAGTTGAACCGACATAGTGCCAGCAGCACTAAAAATTTTAGTGTGCGTTTCTAAACTGTTTCTTCGTCACGGTCGTACCTTTTTTGTTTTTCCCGTTAGAACTCCGGCTTCGCAATTTGAAAAATGTTGTTTTTTTTGATGTACTCTCATTAGCCCCTCACCACCTCCCGAGAGCCCGTACCCTACCCCTGCCTTACACCACATCTTCGAACCTCTGCTGACCACAGCTGTACACAGCGGACGTTTTCGTTTTGACCAGCTTCCCCTGCGTCTTTTCCTTTTCATTTTCTTTTGCTGTCGTTGTCCGCTCCCCCTAGGAGATAGGTCGCCCCCCCTATACCAACAACCCAGACGTTCATGGCCTCCACGGCCACACTTTCCCTCTCCCCCCCACGTGGTGATTTGCTATGTGCCCGACGCCACATCGATTTCACAGTTCAGACACTATTCGACACATTTCGTGCTTCGCGTCTCATGGCCCCGTTCACCCCCCCGTGAGCTACAGGCAAACAAAACCCCCCCACCCCCCGCCTGTTTCTTAGCCCGCACCCCTCGGAACCTGCGGACCGCCACTCCTCCAGCAGACCCACCCTTCTCGCGTCGCGCCGCGTTACCTTTCAACCCCCGCGTATGGAACAGGTCACTGCCGGGAATCCCCCTTCCCGGGACAAAGCCCCCATGCCCCGCAGGACCCCCTTGTTTCTACTAATCTCGTTTCAGACGACCCATCCTTTATGACTCGTCCAACACAAGATTAGACTCGAAATTAATCGACTCAGCCCATACCACTGCTACAACCACTCATGCTGCCAGCTGTGGCACCAGAGCCAAAAAGACCAACGGACATTTCAGTTGTCGGATGTCTTCACCGTGTTGTCACCCCACAGACACCGCTGGCCCCACCTGACACGGCTAGTTTCAAGCTAGCCTGTCCTAGCCCTAGATCGGAGTGCCCGGCACCCACCCCCCCCCCCCACCCCCCACCCCCAGGAGAAAGTCACCACGGCATTTAACCCCAAGCAATAGAATACTAGCATTGTGCATTAGTGTATAACAATTCAGCAGTCATTGGTTCGTGAATTAGTACAAACAGACATTGGATCACCCAGACAGACCGATTAGACCTCCCCCCCCCCACAAGCACCATGGGGAAACAGAGAGAGGATGTCAGACTCAAGTCCAATTATGCAAATGTTGACCAGATAATAGGCCAGACAGAGTATGATTGTCGACCAGGCAAGACTGAAGTGAACAAGGAGCATAAATTCATAAATGATGCTACGCGTGTTGTAAGATCCCCCAGTATATTGGTAATATATTACCAAACCACGCCCAAAAAGCATTCTCCCACAGTAGTTGACACGTCATAGCCGGGCGGGGTGTCTTAGTCAGAGCAACCTCGACTATCTCACGCTGAAGTGGCGTGCCCATGATCTTTTTGAGTGGGGGGCACAAAACCGAATATTTCCCCTGAACAGTGCATAGCCCGGATTTTGGAGATTTTATCCAGTTTTATACTGACACAAACATTTTTAGGGTTGCATCAAATTCGAAGGGAGGGGTGGTGAAGTGGTGACAGTGGTGGGGTGTTTAGGGGGGGTAGAGGGGAGTAACTGCGGGGATGAGTCTGGTGTTTATGTGGGGAAGGAATATCAACCAAAATCAACTTATCCCGTTGATTTAAATATTGTTATTGGTAAATGGCTCAGTCTGCGGCACTTCCAGGCTTTGGATTACAATTTTAGGAAATTACATGCACCCGGACATGTAAACTTTGAAAATGGACATGCACAGTGTGAAGTTACATGCACAGGAATGTAAACATGGATACTGAATACTAAATGTCATATGGACTCGGGCACATTCGCTATGCGACAGTCAGTAAATTTGATTAATTCAACATCCAATTTATAAATTCTATGAAATAAGGTAAAATTGTATACACAATCACAAAGTTTTATTTTCATGGAACATGCACGCGGTGCATGCAGGATCCAAATGTTACATGCACAGAGAGGAAGTTATGCACCATGGATGCATGTGGCCACAGGGTACTTTGAGGCCTGGGTACTTCATACTGGACACCCAAGGACCACAGACCATTTGTATGTTTTGCCATAGCCCATAGAGGTACTGTCAAAATTGTTCTGGTTACTGTCCTATAAACAAACAATATTTTAGCTTGTAGCATAAAATGGGAAAGAGGCAGCCAAAATATTTTGCAGATCTGAGGTGAGAAAATACAAGCTTTCTAATTCAAAAATTGCAGGTTTGATGATGTTGAAAGATGGGGTCGCGGCTGAGAATTGGGTTGGGGCCCTTTAGCATGTTTTAACGAGGACAATTGGCACATTTGAAAAACAGGTGTGGCCTCAAATTTTTCAAAATTTAGATTTTTTGCATGGTTGTCAAAGCTTTAATTACATTAGCCTCACCTGAAATTTAAGCCCAAATCGGCGCGCTTATGGGTAAACAGAACGATGTTATATTAATGTCGACGGCGACATTAATCCAGAGACAACGCGGAGGGAAATTGGGCGTGCAACACAAGAGAAAAAACATTGCTAGGTTGATTCTCAGGCATTGCACCTCTTTGGACTGGTCTGTGATCTTTTGTGGTTTGAATATCACATGACTACAAGTTTATGATATTCATGTAACAGACACATTCCCAGTCGCCTATACGCCTTTACACACCATGCACGCCACCACAACGCGAACAACAGACATTACGCCCCCACACCCAATTCCCCCCTGCGCCATGCTTAGTAGCACCCCGACTTCATTACCCCCAACACAGCTCCCTCTCTGTGGATGGCGCAGCCACCAACTGCACACACTTTGATAATCTGTCTCTCGCCTACAAATACTCACCACTCCGTTATTGATTCCTCGCACCAATGCGCCCCCACCAGCCGGCCTAGACTCTCATTGCAATCAAACTTATGAAATTTAAAATTTCATATATCCTGAAAATATGCCAGTGCCGCTTTAAGGGAGGCTTCCATATCAAGCACCTACCAACTGAGAGCACGATACAGCCACCACACACCAATGCATCCAGATAAAAATCAGAACACAAGCCCCTTAAGGAACTATTAGCAGTCGACCACATCCACTAATTACTCTCCATACAAACCCAGGAGAGGATTTGAGCTTCTCCCTTAGCATTGATCCATAGGTCTCTCCTTACATACCACACCTTCATCTGACACCAAGAGAAGAGTGACCCATGAAAACACTTCGCAAAATCCGGAGACGGTAATGCCACAACACGCGAACCGACCGACCCACCACACATAAGTCTCCTTCGCCAAGGACACAGAATTCTAGTTCCAGTAAGTTTGATTCTTCCTAGAATTCTGAATGCTTGACATGTTTTTTAGTGATCATCAGTGCTCCCCTAAAAAGGTAAGGAGAGGTCTTTGTCACTCCTGTGCTCAAAGTCCCTGCAAATGTGTCGATACATGTATCAGAGAGTCATATGAAACATACAAGTCACAGGAACCGAGTCAAACAGGGTGGGTACCATGGGAATCAACTTCCAGCCGGTGTTTTCTTTGTAACATCATTTCCGTCGTCTGCTGAATAAAGGACTCCTGAGTCATTTTTTTCAAAAATAGTTGTTACCCATAGGGCGCTGATTTGGGGCTTAATCATTCAGGTGAGGGTAAATATAAAAATTACAACCATGTAGAAATCTCAATTTTGAAAAACCTTGAAGATCTTGAAGGTGCACTATAAAGTAATCTTTAGAATACACTTTTCTGTGTATTTTCTATGTTTTTTTCCCAATTTGACCAAAAACCATACTGGTAATTTGGTAAATACCAGTATTTACCGCCATGGTATTTACCTGCCACCCTGCATGCTTGAAACGTTACCCACAAATAGACATTTGTTACCGACAATAATTGAGGGGAAATTGGGCATGATTATGATTTTTTGCTAAATCAATGTTCGAAATACAAATGAAAAAACTCTGCAAGGTTACATTGTGACATGTAACAAAATAATGTTCAGCACAGTGCAAAATTCATATTTGGACAATACAATGAGATAATAAATTACAGTAATTTTACTATCCCTTAAGTATAAGGATGGGTCTTGACCTTATTATTAAATTTACAAAATCTCTAAGTTGAAATGGAGTGAGTTATTGTGTTCAAGGTATCAATTTCAGCACATCATGGCTAACATTTTACATGCATGCACAGTTGCAGGTAAGTAGTGATGAAAGCTGAAAAATGCTCAGCCAAAAAGTTGCATGCATTTTTTTGCATGTGGCATTCGAACACTGTGTAATTATATTTTACGTAGCCGGACAATGTAAATTGGCACGGGCATGTGTTGGCACCGACCTTTTTTATTTCACTAGCAAATTTATCACACGAATTGCCCATACGTGCCCAGTGAGACGGGTTAGGCTAGTATTTTAATACTAGTTGTTTAGAAGCATTACAAATTGCCATGGCTATTGTTTTGGAGGCATAGGCAAGTGGTGTTTCTGCGATCTTATGAGAAGTTGTGCCAGGTGCATAATGCACGTATCAGCAATGTGGGTTAACTCTAGCCTTAGGGTTTGGTTAATAGTGTCCCCAAGTGAGCATGTGTCGGGGCAGAAGCCCTTTATAATTTAGGCGCCATAGTTAAATATGCAATGCTGTCCAGAGAAATTTACACCTTGGTCCTATCCTAATAACATTTCGAAAGGGCTTCGCTTGAGAGGGGTTTTACAGGCCACAATGCATGTTAAAATTGGCTCAGGATGTGAAAATTTTTGCCTCATGCAAAAATTTGTGTTTTCAGACAACTTTAAAGGAAAAATCAAAATGGTGCCATGTGAATTTTATTTCCTAAATCGACCCCTGTTTCAGAATTTCAGTTATCTTTCAAACAGAGCTGCTCAAGTTAGCTAGGGTGGCTAAGCGTAGGCCTAGGCAGTAGGCTCCTTAACTTCATGAGGTAGAAATTTAGAAGCTGAGGGCTTTTGTATAGGCTTAGCCGATTTGTAGTGATTTAGGCCTAGATTTAATTGTGCTGCCAAAGCATTAATCTTTTGCTTTATCACTCCATTTTTAGGCAGCTATTGACCCAGATACTTAAATAAAGTCACCACCATGCATCACATCATGTCGTCAGCCTAAGGTGATCATCCTTCATGATCTGCTAGTTGAAACAAAAATAAACGAACTGCTTATAATGCAAATAAAACCGAGTATCAAGATGTAGGCCTTAGTCAAATGTTAGCCAAAATTGTTTCACCTTCATAAAAAAATACTATTAAAAAAATTAGTGTATAACACTAGAAACAACCATCATAATTTTAAGCCTGTGGAATAGAAACAAGCCCCCAAAAGTGACATGATGCGACACATGTAAGCGATAAACTAGCGATCACCGCTGAGATGTGCACATTTTATTTTATCACCGTGCATAAAGGCTTAATATCACAAGTACTCCATATTTTGGCCCCGAACCAGAACGTGTATAACATTTACTCTGGGCCTAGCTCTGCGAATTTAATAAAATTTCTTGGCCAAGGCCATCGGCACACGGGTGAGTTATTGTTGTGGGAATTGTTATGACGCTAGTGTAGGCATATACATGGCAGTGGTGCATAATGTTTTTTGGGGGGGCTGGCAGCCTCAGCCTTATGGTAACTTGGCCAAGAATTGTTACCCAGACTATAGAAGAATAGGCTGTCTATTGTCCAAGAGTAAAATAGGTAGAGTAGGGCTAGGCCTGTCTGTCTAGGGCTTAGGCCTAGTCTAGGGTAGGCCTAGCTTAGTCTAGGCCTAGCTAGGTCTGGACTAGAAATCGTAGCCACTCTCTAATTATTCAACGTGATAAAGAGTCCATATAATATTGCGAACATTGGTTTCATTAAAACAAAAACAATTATGTAAGTAGTCGTACGACAAAAACTACACACACTGTAACCCGGGCTAGAATTTTGGCGAGGATCGGAGATCGATTCTCGCAAAGATTCTCGTAAACAATTTGCGGGAATCAATGTTGCTTCTCGTTTAGAAAAGAACATTAGGAGCGAATCAGATGATTCTCCAAAATTTGCTGTTGAAATAAAGACTGATTCTCGCACAAGCTAGTGGACGAAATTTCTTAACAGCTTCATTTTCTGCTAGGCATGTTACTGTTTATAGTCTCAACTAGCCAACTAGCAAAAAAAGGCTAGGCACAAGGCCAATAAATATCCAGTGCTGACCTCAGTCAGGCTCATGGTATACCAGGATACAGATTGATATTGTGATGTAAAACATACACCGTCCATGTTCTGACCTGCGTATGACCTGATTGAACATTTGGATATCCAGGATAAATCTCCCGGGTATGTCTATAGATGAAAAGATTTCTAGCTAGGAACTAGTTGACATGACCATGGACCAACCACGCGTAGGTTTAGGTTGAAATGCTTTTATTTACACTCATGACACTACACCTAAAATTTTGTTAAAATTAAGTCAACCAAAAAAAAACGAATGTTCCAGCATGTCCAGTAAACATAAAATGGACATGTGTAGTATGGTACTTGGTAGTACTCACCGTCACCGAGTTATTACAGGTGAATCAGCTACATGCAGTAGCCTACTTATATAATTGGCAAAATTGCAAGCATGGAAAAAAAAGGGGCGTTGAAACCCGCCTTACAATCTGCACTGTGCTGTGTGAGCAAAAGTGATAAATGATTGCACTGTGACTGTGATGAAAGCATGACAAGGTTGCTCGAATTAGTTAACAGCTACGTCACACAAATCCGTGTTGTTCCGGCGTCCATGTCCACGCCATCCTGATAAAATTTGGCCATGATTGGGTGTCATGATATGACTCACAAAGATGTGCACTGTGAATTGTTATATTATTTCAACATTCCTGGCTACGCTGCATATTATTGTCATGATGTTTACCATGTTGTGTCATTAAGCCTTGACTTTTTTCCCGACAATAACAGTATCTTTGAAACGAAAAAGCTAAACAAATCGTATTTTTGAACAGGATGAAATTATTTTATATTTGATGAGAAAAAACAATAATTAAGTTATGATTGAGCTTTATTCAGTGTTATTTTATAATACGATTATAGGCATGGTTGTAGATCTATCATCGTCCCGTTTCGGAGTTTCACGCTCTATTTGGCTTTTCGTTTTTCAAGATCAAGCCTGCAATTTCCCCTGATTCCATGATTTGTTTATCTCAATCTTTTACCAAACCTCACTGTTGGGCCAAAGAGCTTATTACACATGCGTCAATTTATTGTCTTGTTGCGGAGTTGTAACCCTACTGCGCATTGTGTACATCGTAAACACGATGTATAGTCCTCCACTTTTTTTGCACGTATGTTTTTCAGGCCCCGAATGAGCAACCGCAATCTTGAGCCGCATGTTTGCTAGGTGCGAAGGAGGGGCCAGGGACTCAGGCGAACCACTGGCAGACTCTTCACACCCCGGAATTGATATAGAATACTGCGGGCGCATCTGCATAGCATCATACCACAGCACCACAGTGCGTGATGTGCGCGCAGCACACGCTTGTGGTGAGAGGCGCGCGTGAAAAGCAAATACTATCACGCGCGGATTAAACAAAGGCCGAAAAATGTTTGCCATTAGGTAACGAACAAAGTATAGTATGTATAGGGTGATAAGTATTTAACGGGCAATCAAACATACACAAAAAGCGACCAAAAATAATGTACAGACAAAATATATGAACAATAGCAATCAATGGTAACAGTAGTTTCTCAGTATATATATGTAGGGATGACGATTTAAATCACACACAACATGGAGAATTAGTAGTGGCCAAGAGTAATTAATGAATTTAATTTTAAAAAAAAAACGGGAGGAAGGAGTATCAGAGTAGAGTATAGTATAGCAATAATAGATTACTCATGCAAAAGCAGACAATGATGCTATATTGGAATTATAATTTGGTGAGACCAAAAAGAAACTAAGTTGCTTCAGTGATAAACTTAGTTTTCCAACAGAAAAACTATGGTTAATCACGAAAAAAACTAGTTGGTTTTTGCACGGTCAATGGCCTTCAACAATATTTGATAAAAAACTAAGTTTATCTCAGACAGAAAAACAGAGTTTATAACTGCTGATTAAACTTGTTTTTTTCTCGCGCAATGCTCAGATTTAAATTTGATTTTACACTTAGTTTATCAGCATAAACTTAGTGTTTTTTTTCAAGTGAAAAAACTTGTTATTCTCGCTCAATGCTCAAAATATTTGATAAACTAGTTTATCAGCGATAAACTTAGTTTATCAAGTGGAAAAACTTAGTTGATCTCGTCAATGCTCAAAATAGTTGATAAACTTAGTTTATCAGCTGATAAACTTAGTTTATCAAGTGTGAAATGAAAAACTAGTTAAATCTACGCAATCATCAAAATATCTGAATAAACTAAGTTTATACCACTGATATAAACTTAGTTTTGTTTTCGCGAAAGGAGAAAAACAGAATTTTTCAAGTGAATAAAACTAGTTTTTCTTGTAGAAAAAGGAAAAACTAAGTTTTCAGGTGTCCGAAAAATTAGTTAAAATATTTGAAAATTAGTTTATCAGCCGGATAAACTTAGTTTATCAGAAAAAAAACATCGCGTTTATCTATGATAAACTTGTTTTTGCACAACGCGCAATGCAACATATTTGATAAACTTGTTTCAAGTGAAAACTAAGTTTATCCGCAACTGCTTATCTGACTGAAAAACTAGGTTTTTCGGCAGGATATAACCTAAGTTCTTTCAATTAATAAGCAGAGGAGCGTTGAAGTCGGTTTCAGAAAAAAAACTAAGTTTTTCACTTGATAATAAACTTAGTTTATCTAGAAAAAAACAAGTTTTTCACTTGAAAAACTCAGTTTTTTCTCCAGAAACAACTAAAGTTTTCATTTTGAAAAAATCATTTTTCTATATTTGAGCTTGAGATTGCCATATACAGAAGTAAAAGAAACATATTCATATGATAAAAATAACTATACGAAAACCTGGTCTCGGTGAACATTAAAATCCCATAGTGATCAAGTGCTTTGCACGTATGGCGATTCAAAGTCAAAATAAAGCTTTAAGGCTAACTAAGGCCGCGCTTATGAAGAATCGCTTAGTTTTTTTTTGGAGGTATTTTATTACATAGTTACAATTAATAGACCATGAAATTATAATATTCAGGGGGATGGTCATACTTTAACATGAAAACCTCCGTGAAGTAGAAGTTTAAGGAACTATTACCAGGATAGTGTTAATTATTAATCTGAAGATTTTCCCTGGCCAAATTAATGAGTGATGCGACGCCGACGCGCGCGCTAATACAGCAAATTACATTACTCGACTTGATAGTTGATAAAATGTGTCTGATTATATAATTGATTTTACAGGAAAAACACCAGAAATGTCATATGGGGAGAGAAGATGTGCTTGTTTATAGGCCAATTATTCGGCGCAACTACTAACAGTGTTCCATAAAGGTTGTGCAAGTGAAAATTTCATTTCTTTGAATGTGATGTGGAAATTAACGAGACACATTAGATTACTGGGAAATGTTGGGATATTGCTGTCACAGAGGAAAAGAATAGCTTACCCAAGTAGGACAGATCTCATTTATCCAAGGGTCAAGGTACAGACTGACTGACAATCGCTTGAAATACTAACTGTAAAATCCATTGGGACGGTGAATAAGCATGATAAAGCACAGCTGTTTGAGTTCATTATTATGATTTTTAAACAAGAAATAAACCAAAAATATCAAGGGCGACAAAACCCAGGGTGGTTTTGTTTTTTTTTTTTTGACACCTGATTTGGATTGTGTATTCCTACTAGCTCTATCGCTGAAATTTATGAAATTTAATTTCGGGGTTAAAATTGGATTTTTTTTTTTGAAGTTGTATTTAAATCAGATCTCTTGGAAAATTGGCCGTAGAGGGCCGCTATAATCAGTTGTCAAAAGTGTGTCACCACTGCTTAAAAATTATTCCAAAAATAGAGACAATGTGTATGAAGTAAGTCAACCCCAGGCTGTAAGAGGGTTGCATTCACGAAATTCAGGATGTCGAAGAACATAATTATCTATGAAGGGGAAGTATACTTGCGTATTTTTATTTAAAAATTGATTTTTTTTCCTGCCTGAACAAAACGTTTCTGGGGACACTATGTAAAATAGTCCCCCCTTGGTTCGAACAATATTAAGGAAATAAGTCATTGTTCTGCAGAAAATAGTGACTAATTTTTATCTTTTCTTGAACGTTCAATATTCAAAATGTTAAATCACATGTCTCGCGGTGAAAGGCGCGTTTCGCTCAGGTTAACCGTTAAGAAAGCACCGGCGCCATGTACACGTACGTCCCATTCGGGACTCTTTAATGAAAAACGGCACACGACCGGCAAAAAGGTGGGGATTCTTCATTTCTTTTAGTGAAACAAATAAATTCCCTGCAATCTCTGATTTTTTTGTTCCAAAATCCGTGGTCAAAATAAAATGACTACTATCCCTTTTAAGACTACGTAGGTTAAATAACATGGTAATCGAAAGATTCTTTTCTGTGCTTAAAGTTCAGAAATGAACAAAAACATTCACCATCGATTGACACCGAGCTTACCGTGCTGCTAAGTGTATTGGTGATAGTGCCGATGCCGACTCTCGCAATCGTTGTTTGCAAAACCAAAATAGAAACATAGACAAATAAGAACGCAACAAATAAAGTACATATGAAGACTAAAGAAACTGTGTACATTACGCCCAAGAAATATCTTGACACTTTTGGTCGTCAGATACAACCGATATGGAAATAGATAGTGAAGTTTCGTGAACATTTCGCGCACAATATTTTTTCTTGCATTTGGAGGCTCAATGAAGGATTTTGAACTGCCCAAACCGTCTTTTTTTTAGGAAATTACAATGTATAGTGCATAATCCAAAGTTGCTTGGATTCGGCAGGGAGCTTTGCTCAGTTTTTTTGTTAATAAAAAGGCATGTGGCCATCATGCATTTCATGATACCCTGATCTGAACGAAGATAATTCCTTGGAAGACAAAACTGGCAAGTTACTTTCTGGTCGGACTGTATGTTTGTGTAATCCAGGCATTTTGGTTATGTTTATGTTACGTTTTTAATTGCTATCATATGAAAATTATAGTGTATCTATTCAAAATCGATGTACCCACTATGCTTAAAGGGATTAGCATTTTTCAGCCAAAAATAACTTCTTTTTTCCCCAGATCATAATTATTCATGCACTGTGCATTTATTAGCAGATACTCATATGACATGCATAACGGTATATCCAGAAACTGTGCATACCATACTAAGAGATGAAACCATAGTGCCAAGGAAACAATTTGGATGTACCCAGACATATCTAATTCTAAAGTAATTAAATTGGGTAAGATAATGGATCATATTATCAAACATCCATCATTATTTTACACCAGACTTGTGTTTTTCTAATGTACATGATCCATACATTCTTATTAAATTCGTAATCATGGCTAACATTTACCTTGATCTAATAGCAATAGAGACTGGGAAATATTCCAAATGGAGAAAGGGATACGTACTCAAAACCCACACCTTCCAACATTTTCTTACACTTCACCTCACACTACCTTTGACCTCAGCACGTGACTCTTTGACCTCATCAACAAATGAGGGATCCCATGTGCCGCCCATGATATAATTTTTTCATCCGCATTGACTTCAACTTTTCAAGAGGTCAATTTTATATTTCTCACTTATCTTACAACGTACCTCACATACTTTGACCTCAGCACGTAACCTTTGACCTCAGCAAATGCAGGATCCCCTTTTTGCCACAAGTCTCAGTTGGTCCCAATTGAAACTTCACTTTTCAAAAGACATTTACATCTTCACAAAGCTTATCACCCCGACCTCCCATGACCCCCGAAACCTCGGCAATGCTACCTCCGACCCACCAACAAGTGATGGATTCCCATTTACACCTATGACCCCTGTTATATTACCCTCAATTTTGATTAAAAGTTCTTTTTTCTCAATTTTATTTGAGAAAAGATTTCTCACAAGAACAGTACTTTGTTTATTATTAAAAGAAGATATGGGATTCCCCTCTATGTTGTTTTGTGAAGTGCACCTGTTATATAGATTGCACAATAAGGGAAAGGGGGAATTCCCAAGATGTAAACTTATTACTGAGCAACTTGTTTATGCTTTAAGATCAAAACATTACATGATCTGGATTCCCCATAGAGTTATATATGTGAAGTGATGTAAATCATATGATGTATTTTATGTGAATTCCAAATGGACAGATGGACTGATATCGCATGTCAAAGTGGTTTCCGGCAGGGCCGTACTACTAGGGACAACTTGTCGTCCTTGAATCTTTTATTCGTGGTGGTTTTGTTAGAGGCCTCAGTAACTAATAGGTAAAAATGTCCTTGTTTATTAAGAATTTTTTGACAGATCGTTTTTTTAGGTGCGTTTGGGAAAAGTCTTATCAGAAATACATATCAAGAGATGGGTGTTCCACAGGGTAGTATTCTCTCTGTTACTCTATTTCTTTTGAAAATTAATAAATTGCCAAGTGGTCAATGCAGGAATGAGAGGTCATGTTTTGTAATGATTTCCTCCATCTCCTATTCTCAATCAAATATGGCTTGTCATAGAAAGACAAATTCAAAATTCCTGAATAAAGATTCAACAGTGGCAGATGAAAAATGGTTTCGTTTTCCTCTAAAACTACAACTGTTTGTATGCATTGTTTCAACAAAACGGTCTTCTCTTGACCCAGAACTAAAATTGAATGCTTCTCCTATTCCAGTCGTTTCTCAGACTAAATTCTATGCTTAATATTTCACAGTAAATTGAACTTCACGGCTCAATATTGACTACTTGCGGAAGAGATGTCAAAAGCTCTGAATCTTTTAAAAGTAGTTTCAAAGATGGACTGGGGTGCAGATTCGCTCAGTTTGGCTTCGCCTTTATAGATCACTTGTGAATCAAAAATTGATTAGTTGTATTGT
>JAMKCH010065812.1:0-21981 GCA_023653785.1 Ophioderma brevispina
ATTTCTGGACAGATTATTCTGGACATGATTTATGAAAAACTCGGCACATAGAGTTCAAATTGGATAGGCAGCGCTGTAAGCTCGACATATAGCGGGTAAATCGATATACAGCGCAATGCAAACGCGCAATGATGTGATACGTGGAGCGTGCCATATTAGATTGTGGTCACGGGGTGGTGGCAGTCCTTTCTTGGTGTAAAGTATCGCGAAATTGGTTAAAGATGACCAGGCTGACTCAGAGATTCCCGCCACCTCAATTTTCAAACAAATGGGTTTTGCAACATGTAACATAAAGCTTGTCAATATATTAATTCATGGTGTGAAATTAACTAAGCTCAAATCGCAGTCCTCCATATAGAAAATTCTGCATCCGGAATTTTTGATTATACACGGTATCTATGGCACGCTCCACGTATCAAATCATGGCGAGTTTCATGCGTTGTATATCGAGTTTACCCGCTATATGTCGAGTTTTACAGCGCTGCCTATCAAGTTTGAACTCTATGTGCCGAGTTTCATAAATCATGTCCAGAATAATCATGTCCGAATAAATCATGCCGAGGTTTAAAAGAATGGACATGATTTTTTTCAACATGTGCAAAATGGACATGATTTTATTTTCTCAACATGAGCAAAACTCGACATGATTTTTTTTTATCAACATGAGCAAACTCGACATGATTTTTTCTCAACATGAGCTAAATCTGACATGATTTTTACAGATACACCAAAAAAATCATGTCGGTTGTCCTAATGTTGAGAAAAAATCATGTCGAGATGTTGAAACTGGATGCATGATTTATGTCAACTCACCATATAGAGAGCAAAACTCGATGTATAGAGGGCAAAACTGGACATATAGCGCTTGGTAAAACCTCGACATATTAACGCCTGCACACTCGAAATATGGCGAGGAAACTCGATACACAGCGGCTGAAACTCGACATGCGCGGGAAAACTGCGCATGATTTGATAAGTGGAGCGTGCAATAGTGTATACCTTGGCACTGTTATTTACTGTGCATTAATGTTAACTGCATGAAATCGGAAAACCCGATTCCATCTCTACTTGGAATTGACACTTTTTAAAGTGACATCTTTAGTCTTGATGGACTATTTTTAATTTCTACCAAAATTTAATTATATTTCAAAAGCTCTGAGTCAGCCTTTCAAAGCCCCCTTTTACAAATGATAAGGCGAGGGCGAGTTGGTGTAGCGGTCGAGTCGCTAACCTTTCACCAATGAGGCCGGGTTCGATCCCGGTCGCAGCAGTGTGTTGTGAATTTGGTTGGGCCGATCATACTAGTCCTCGCAGGTTTTCCCCGAGCACTTTCGGTTTCCTCCTGCATCTAAAAATCGAGAATGTCTTCTATCCTACATCTTTCCCCACTCTTCTGGAGGCGTCCTTGAATTTAATGCAATAGCAATATTGGGTTCTGCCGGCAAAATGCCGAATGTAATAAATAGATAAAGCTGTTTAAGAATGAGAATAATAAAGGTATGATTTTGACGATTTAGGCGAAATGATTGTGACGATTCCTGATGGGAACAAATTAGCAACAGCGCAGGTGAGCGACAATCGGCTAGAGTCTGGCGCTTTATAAATGTCATTTTATTTTGGGAACCGGTGTGAACCGATATAGTACAGGGGGGAGCCAAATCCGGGGCTCCATAAACAAAGAGGTTTATATAGATAGAGAGGACAATACGTTACGTTTCATCTTTAGAAATTCATCGTCTCGAATGTTTTGGACGACCCACAAAGACAACATTAGATGTACCAAAAAAATAGAAAGCATGGATGCCTCCGCTTCTTTCCACATAATGGGTGACGCTTTGCATATACACCTAATCGGTAGTGATACAAATTGATGTATGTGTAGAGGTGGGCCAGTGTTAATAATAGTGCACCTGGATCACTGTGCTTAGATACTCGTTTTTCTCATAATGCAATGCGCGCTTAGGGAAAGAGTATTCATTGAGGCGGTTTTATTTAAATCAAGACGTCTGACGTTAATTTCATTCGTGGGTGGCCATGGGTAGACAAAATTTAAACCACCAAAGAGCACCCAACATCCAACAACTGATATTTTGACGGATTGTTTGTATCGAATTGACCTTTGTGTGTATAAAAGCACACAAACTATAATTATTCGTGCATATTCAAAATGTTAGCGCCCAGCACCGGACGACTGGTTTGGAATGGGCTTCCCCCCCTTGGATCCATAGACGATAACGGAATAAAGCTTGAACTAATGGTTGGTGAAGAGTCAAATAATCGATTGGCCTATTGGTCACCATTGTTCCGACTATGGTACGCCGGACCATAATTACTTATAAAGGTATTCTCTTTACGACAAATTGCAACCTGCGACACCTTTATTCTTCCACTCAAAGACATGGTTTCGCCTGTTTCCATTCGTCGTAAAGAGAGCAGCAGTTCCAAAAATCATACCTTTAATCCTTAAATTAGTACACATTTTGCTTCTATAATCCAAATGGGTGGGCTCAAAATTGGTAATCTGATGTTTTGGTGATCAATGCGATTCCATGTGAGGGAGAAACCAAGGCAATATCTTGTTTTGCCCTGTGATGTCTGAGTTGACCAACATACCCATAGTATCACAATGATCATGTGCTTTATTCCGTTAAAGAGCGTTATTCCGTCAGTGAGTTAGGTGGTCAATGACGTCACAGGTGACCAAACATGACATTCCCGAAACCTACATGAAAAATCGGACCATGAATGATCGGGTTACCCACCTTTCTTTGCTGGTTCAGTCTGGTTGAACAGTAGATTAACAGTGAAAGCCATAAACCAAATGTTGTAGTATGAAAATTTCAAAACACATCATACACAAAGCATTTGGGCAATTGCATTTCACGAACGATGACATGCCAGTTAGCCTTTGATGGTGCTGCTGGTGATTCTGCATAGCATGCCCACAGTCACCGCCCACAGCATAACCAGCACATGCAGTCAATGCAGTGCCATGGTGGTGCTGCAGCAGTTCCCGGGCAACAGCATTACAGTGCACCTGCACAGCAATCCTCTCCTGTCCAGACTCCGGCCTTTAATTTCAGATTTTATAATCGTTTTGTGGCTTTATTTACGATGTTGAATATGAATGCAAATGTACACAACATCGTCGACTCAGGCTCGGTGATGGGCAAAGATCTTTGGCGATGGGTGACGAGCTTAATATACTTGTCCATCTCTGTAACAAACATCCACTACGCTACTATTAATCTCTTCCCACGCGATCAAGTACTTGTGGTCTGCTGAAGAGAGAAAGGCAACGGCCAATTTGAAACAAAAAATCCCTAAGATATTCAAATTTCAAAATTGTTTTTCTCAAAATTTCTTCATCCAACATCTTTTGTTGGATGAGAAAAGTTGCTCCAAATAGCGTTTTCAACCTATATGCCACAATGTGTAGAGGTCTGTTTGGTAGATTAAATGAAATTGATGAGTTAAAACTTGGGCCAAATGAGTCGATTTTAGCGGATATGTCTTACACAAAGTTCGCAATCTCTAAATCCCAACTTTAGTAACGAAACATCAATGACCGGCACCGCCTGAAAAAAATGGCCCAGGAAGACGAGGTTTGAGCCCAACGAATCTGTTGGAGCCATTTGTTTTTATTCAAACAACCCCTGCAGTGGATGGACTATCGTGTACTTGAAATGTAACATTTTATATGAGATCGAATATAGATATTCAAAGTAAATGAAATATAATCCAAGGCCTCACATTATCAAATTTCGTAAGAAAAATACATTTGATAAAAATGCATTACGGTTTGTCCAGTAACTGATTAAAATAGTGTTGAATATCAGTTTTCAATTTCCCACCAATGCGAAGTTTCCTGTCCTGTAGTAAATTCTTCACGAGCACGGTTATACCTCCGGAAGCTAATATTGCACTGAAGAAAATCCCAAGACCTAGAATTAGATTAAAGGTATCATTGTACCGTGTAATTTTCAAAGTAAATGAAATAATTGAAAACTAGCAAACGTAAGACTATTTTAAGCTGAAGTTACGAAGTGCACAAGAAATGGTGATAGTTTTCAAAAGACATGATGGTATAGTTTTGTTCATGAAGTTCTTACTCGTAAGTAACCTGTTCCAAATAATTAGCGTTCGAAGAACATGGAATACTACTATCCATTAATGTGACACTGGCGCATTTGAAAAATAGTGCGCCCTATAAATTTTTCAAAATTGATATATTTGCATGGTTGTAAAGCTTTTATATACATTAGCCCTCACCTGAAATTCTTAAGCCCTAATCAGCGCGGTTATGGGTAAACAGAACGATTTTATAATTAATGTCGCCGGCGACATTAATTCAGCAGACGACACGGAAATGGTGAGTGAGTGAGTGAGTGAGTATTAACATTTATCGACAACTCAACACAATTATGTCATATCGTGTCATTATAAAGATAAAAATATATATCAACATACGGCACACGCAATATTAAAATTTCATTTCAATCAATTCAAATTACAATTATAAAAAATACACATCATACACTGATGAACCAGATCATCACCCATTCATGTATCGAACAAGATAAAACGATTGATTGCAACAATACACATAGAAAGCGCGCATCAACAAAAACAGCTTCAAAAGATATACTGATAAATTCATAGTTATAATTATACACATCATACACTGATGACAAAGTTTATCACCCATCCATGTATCAAGCAAAATTTTAAACTTCAAATACTGATAATCAACAATCACATAAGAACGCGCAAACACTAGATCCCTTTTAAAAAGAAAAGGGTAAATCAATACAAAATTGAAACATTAAGGCAAATACATGTTAAATAGATGGTCTCATATTATGTGTATTTGAAAAATGTTTAACTTAGTAATTAACTTGAGAGCATTATACCCAAAGCTACTTATACAAGTCATACAAATTAACACATTATAATTTTAACACTTTTAAGTACATCATACCGTCGTGGTCACGACATAGTGTCGAATCTGATTTTTTGGTCAAATGAGTTAATAGTGGATTCTGTTGCATTTATGTACTTTTAATTGTACCCAAAATCAAAGTGAATTTACATCTCCTAACCAAAATAGCCGCAAGATCCGAATTAACATCCATTTTTTAAAAAGGTTCCAAACAATCGAATACGTATTCGATGCTTTGCGTGTCCAAATCTCCCAAGATAAATTGCGAACGAATACGTATGCGCTGGGACAAAGATTGGCTACATTTTCATTGATTAAAATCGATAAATAGGTCTGTCACGATCGTGAAATTTCCCTTTCTATCTTCTATGATGGATTAGGCATGTATTTCCATTTGAATATTGTGGTTTTACTTATGTTACTTGTACTAATTGAAACCTACGGTCTGTGCGTCGTTAAAAAGAATTATCCAAGTGTTGGTAGTTTTTAACATTTGTAACAAATAACCAAATATATCACTTTTAGGGGACATAGTGATATTAATCCTAGTAGTAACCAAAGGGGAAGGAGTTCCACCGCCATGCAAAAGCGTTGAAAAAAACTTTCGTTAAGTCTTCTATATAATTATTTCACATCCTTCTGCTCATTTTGGCGAAACAAATGTGAAATGTAGCGCACGATCACACCGGGTTTAGCGGCGAAGTCGATTGGCGGGGATTAGGTTCTATTACCTCTACTACTATTATTGAAACTGCAAGAAATTCCCAAGACTAGAATTAGATTAAGGTATCATGCGACCGTTTTAATGTTTCACAGTAAATGAACTAATGACAACTACAGTAAACGTAAGATATTTTAAACTGAAGTTACGAAGTGCACAAGAAATGATGGTCTAGTGACATGATGGTATAGTTGTGTCTGAAGAAAGATCTTACTCCGTAAGTAACCAGTTCCAGATTAATTAGCGTTCGAAGAACATGGAATACTACTATACATTAAAGTGACACTGGCACATTGGGAAAAATAGTGCGCCCTCTAATTTTTCTATATGATTGATATAATTGCATGGTTGTAAAAGCTTTATATACATTGTGTCCCTCACCGAAATTTTAAGCCAATCGCGCGGTTGTGGGTTATGGGTAAAAGAACGATTTTATAATTCTGTCGCCGCGACATTAATCAGCAGACGACACGGATGGGGCGGAGTGAGTGAGAGTATTAAATTATCGGTCACATTCACCACAATATTGAGCTATATTATATTAGATTTAGAGCAGTTCCAAACATTTACCCGCATAGTAACTTACCCCTATCTGTGGGCTACACGCCAACAACGGGTCCCCTCCGGCGGCTTTCATATTGCAAAAGTTATTATTGTGTCTCTGAATTTCCCGTGTTCAGATATTGGTATTTTTTTCCGTTCGTCTAACCAAAAACCTTCTGGGCTGAGGGTCTACGATATGAGATTCCGCCTATAATGAAGATTAATTGTTCCTCTTCAATGTTGTCGGTTGTCCCCACCGACCACCTTTCTGGTTTTTCTCTAATTGGCGAATAACTGTTTGTGAGCGCGCTGGTGGTTGTTTCCCCTGCCGTCTGTGTAGAGTTCAGTAGCGTTGTCCTGGGGGAAATGTATGTTCTTGTTTATGTGACAAATGGTTGACCCATTGGTTTTATTTGTCAGTATATTTTATACACGGCATTCCTAGCAGTTAAAAAAAAACGATGCGACATTATTTACAATATTTATAAAAGGTAATGATACTATGTAGCCAAGAAAAAACCAGACCGGTTAACAAGATGGCTTATTTGAACCAATTTTTACATTATAATATCTCCATAAAAAGGTCTACGTATTAATACGGGAAAACGCTGGTAAATTGTTAGCAGACGATTTGCGGCTTTTTATACAAATAAAGGAGTGGTGTATTGTTTCGGGACAACTATGTGTTAGTGTCACTATACATAGTTGTCTCTAAAATACAAGCACACGCAGAACGCAGGCACATATCTATTTGTATCTGTAAATAAAAGAAAAGTATGTACTTCAGTTTGACCCATTTGTTAAGTAAACACATTATGACGTATTTGCAAGTCTATACACAAACAAATTTATTTAAAGTGGTTTGGTTACATATCATGAGTAGAGGTAAACAGATGGTTTGCCATTGACACAATTACAATTATCCGTTGCAAAAATTAGAGTGTAGGACTTCTGCGCCACTTGTTGAGCAAAATCTACCCCATTCCCCCTGAAAAATACCTCACAGAATATTAAAAACCATCTGCAACTCAATTTCCCCAAATGCCTTTGGGCACACATGTCTTCCGATATTAGTTTCATAGTCCATGTTATAATTTACATTTCTTTTACATTTGTAATTTCTTTATTTATCTAAATGATCTCAAGGCATTAGGCACCATGGAATAACGTTTTATATAAAGGTTCATATTTTTTTTTTTTTTTTTTTTTTTTTTTTTTTTTTAAAATTAATATTGGTCTGATATTTTACAAGTATTTTATCAATTTTACTGTTGTCTGTGTATAATATTGGTTGTATCAGTGATGAGTAATAATGAAATGAAGCACACATAATTATTACACCCGTGTGGACCCAATTAGTACCATATTTTGCTTTTACAATACAAATAGCTGCGACAAATTTTACACTCCAAAAATTTCAGATTTCTTTTGGATTTGCTACACATGAGGGAGAAAACATCCTATACAAAATTGGATCAAGACCGGGTCGCTCAACTCAAAATTCAGATTCTTTTGTGATATGCTACCACATGAGGGAGAACACATCTTTATACAAAATTGGATCAAGACCGGGTCGCCCACTGCGCACATGTAAATTGAATATTAACGCATTAGCGTGATTACTTTTATCAACCCACTATATAGTCTCTTGTTGCCAGCTAAGAAAAATGCTCAATTTGTCAACTTAACCCCCACGCTCTAGCACGCAAACCTGATATCTTTTCTTCCAAACATTTAGGAAGTACTCAGTGCGGTTGGAGACCAGTTCGTCAATAACACTCTTAGGTAACAGTATGGTCTTTGGCCTGACGAGCGTGTGTTACCTGCAGGGCCGTTGAATCAAGAATTTATGAAGCCTCCGTCCTCAGTTTTCCGAGTCATTTCGAGGGGTGATGCCATTATTGTTATTGAGTCATATGTGATAAAACAACGAGGGTTATACGCTTCAGGCATACATGTATGTTCCTTAAACGTTTCAAAAAAAAATGACAAAGATTTGTCAGGTTATAGCGACGCTCCAGGTGCAAGTATTACAAAAGGCTTGAAAACCGTAAACATTTGATGAATATATGGCAGTTGATATGTTTTATCTTTCCATGGAGATGGCAGCGAAAGGTTAGTGTTGCGGACCTAACACCCCTATAGAATTATATCTATCGCGCCTCTAACAACCCTGGCTTGATAGCCCTCAGTTGGCAAGAACGTCATGCTAGTAATACGAATGTGGTAGGTAGCTGGTCGAATCGGCCAAAGCGTAATCATGGGGTTTTTTTTAAGACACTAAGTTGCGTTGGCCATATCCACAGAGAAAGATTAAAAAATGTACTTCTTGTTATATCACATTAACGGTATTTTCCTCCATTGTATCCTACTTCAGAGAATGAATCCAGGAACGTACAGAGATGTGGAGAAAGAAAAAGATGAGGGGAAGAAAAACTTTGCTGGAAAACTGTTTTTACTGTTGCCCTTAAGTCTGATGAAAACGAGGGAGGACAAATGTTATCGTGCCCTTTTGTGGACTATATAATGGGCAGTCACCAACCTTTACATTAAATCTTATCCCACCGCTACGTATATATTTATAATCCAGAGCCATTTAAGCTTTGACCATTAATCATTGTTTACCGCTCATTTTATGTCTTGCTATCAAAAAGTTTGTTATGCACTGGATTAACCGTTTTATGATAAGCTGTGCAAGTCTCAAGACTTAAGCTATAATACAGAAAACCACGACAACGGTTCCCTAATAACGATCTGTTAACTTGAGATAATAAACAAAAGGAATACATGAATTAAAAAAATAGGTTAGTTGCAAAGATCAAGAAAACAGATCACAATGTTTGAAACGATAATACAGGAGTAAGGGATGTTAAGGGACAGTTTACGTACGAGAATAGGTCATGCCAAACGGGATGGTGGAATAAGTGGTCGTTTTTTTTGGGGTTACTCATTTCTTTTAACCAGATATCGCCCCAGTGCTGAAAATTTGGCACAGAGAAGAAGAAGTAATTTAAGTAGGATTATTCTGGCGCTCACCAGGTGAGCACCAACTAGATTTTTAGTAAAAAACCCTTATATTTTGAATGTCGCGCGTTTTCCAAAATCCCTCTAACTGACAAAGCAATTTAAAGTTCGCCGTTCCTACTTCTCCTTCCTACGACAATTTTTACAACACATCCGCACACCTTCCACAAAGTACTAGCAATACGTATCGTTGTTTTTTTCAGCTGTATCAGAGACGGTTTTCCCAATTTGATGACACGGCTTATTTTGTGCTAAGAGTTCATGGCGAAGTTGTTTCGTGGGCATGGGATGTAGAGAATTCGATTCAAAGTTTCACCCATTCCCGGCCAAGAGCTACCCAAAGAATGTTTTAAAAATCTACGATACAAGAAAAACTTTCAAATCTCGATCTGGCCTCAATGATAGTAAATATAGCTGCCCGCGGCGACTGATTGTGTGGCTGTGTCATGGTGTGTGGAAGCATTGACTGAGCTAGGCTAGCCCGAGGGTTCTCACTCATTCATGATCCGCTACGATATCCATGTTATTTGCGTTGTCGGAGAACACGGGCTATGTAATTTTAGTAGTATGTCATTTCATCAATGTTTAGTTATCCCTAAACAGATGTGAATTAAATCCAAAAACTTTCGCCACATCATACACAATCGTTGTTCATTGAGTTGCCATGCATGAACAGGGCGTGTGTGTGTGTGTACAAGACCCAGTCAGTGACAGTGTTGTCTGCCTTTGCTTAGCCAGGCCATGATAAAAATGTTCGTAACATGGCCTGTGACATTCCAATGCATCTCTGCTATGTTTGTAATTATTATTATGTTTCTAATCACATGCGTGCACTGGCCCTGACATATTTGTGGAACTTGGGCATTAATTTGTGCATTCACAGACTGCATGCTCACGGGCTGGCAACGATATCCAAAAACATTCATCTGGCCGTACACCCATGCGCAAAAGGTCAGATAGCATGTTGTTGGTGTTGCGCGGTCGTCTCATCCCCGTTACTAATCGAAATACAGTCCACCCCCCCCTGTGGTCAGTAATGAACTCAAACAACGCCCTCTATGCAGTCTGACACATTGCTGTTTGTGCTAGAATATATCAAAAGAAGTGCTGTGGTATAACGCAAAACGCTGGCAGTAATTGGTGGGTCATTTTGTGACCTAATCACGCTGACGAATTTAGCAGTCTTACCAACAAGGTGGCAGCATCGTGTGGGTTGTGTGTTTCCCGTAGGATTTCATGCAAAATTGATGTTTATTGCTGTTTTGGGTTTCATTGTGCCTAAACTGACAGAAAATGATGGGTGCCAATTTTCGGACTGATGCCCCCTCCTGCAAGAGGGGAATGTTTTCGTACAGGGCAAAAGTAAAATCACAAGTCAATTGTGTTTTAATTATAATAATGCGTTTTCTCCTCCTCCTCATAAGGATTAAATAGATATATATTTGCCTAGGTTCCCAACCTTAGTTAAAGCGTATGAGGATAGCCCCGTAATGGTTCAAGTCACCCTGGGGGTAAATCTTTCTCTTTTGTTGAAAGTGTTGTCACAGGATCCGTGTGTCCATACTGAAACAGAAATTCAATTTAATAAACTGTTTTGGTGATTCAACCATGCGACATCCGGGAAAATTCCTGGTGACCCGGCCCCATAGACCAGTAGACCCTTGGCTACATTTTCTATGTAATTAGCCAACCAACTCACAAAGTCAAAATAATACATTTTGTATCATGTGAGACATACCAACACTTATCACCATTTCAACAAAATCTGAGCATTGGTAAATTTTTACCCCCAGGATGACCTTGAACCATTACGGGGACTATAGCGCTTAACTAAAGGTCAGAATCCTATGTAAATATATCTTTTTTAATCCTATAAGGGAGACGAACATGTTAATGTCCATAAAACCACAACACAATTTGACTCGATTTAAATTTTTTTTCCGCTTTAGTAACGTTTTTCTTCCTTCCCTTGAGGCAGGGGGCAACAGTCCGAAGAATTTGCACCCGTCTTTTCTGACTGTCTGGTTCGACCTATTGAAATGAAAAAACAGCAAGAAAATCAACTTTACCCACAATCCTCGGGTAATGTTTCATTGACATCCCAACCCACACTAGCACCATATCCACGTTATTCCGTAAAAGCTGATAAATTCATCACGGTCACTAGGTCAAAACCGGCCCAGCCGATTTTTTTTTTATAACCAAATCTATTTGATATTCCTTAAAACGTCCCTTAACTGCATGAAATGCACTTTTGAAAAAAAAATCACGAAGCGGGCCCTTGCCTTGAATTAGGGGGAAACTGACCCTAGATCAAACAGAAAATAACACAACATCCCTTTTTCGTTGTGGATTATGAATCCAGAGGTCGTAAATACCATTCCAACACAAACACAATAATCTCTTGTGACAAATGATTTTAATATTTCATATAACAAACAAAAATAATTTGTACTTGATTTAGGAATGATCGTTCAAAAATTTGGAATCCAAAACAAATTACAATGACAATAACAATTAATGCTCTCAATAAATCCCAATAATGCCCTTATGTTAGTGTAATCCTTATAATCCGCTCTGGACTAGTAACGGAAGCGTTAAAGTGGTCAGTCAGGGGGGGCAGGACACCAAAGTTAGTGCACTATAAGGGTTATTTTGGGTGCCCGTAGAAACATATAGGAAATATCCGATAAAGTTGTTTTTTTTGGGGGTGACCATTTTCTTTTTAAACCAGATATCGCCCAGTGATGAAATTGGCACAGAGAAAGAAGAAGTAACTTAAGGAGGGCTTTATTGGGCTCACCAGGTGAGCCACACAACTAGATTTACAGGTAAAAAACCCTGATATGTTGAATTTTCGCGCGTTTTCCAAAAATCTCCTCTAACTTGACCAAAGCAATTTAAAATTTCGCCGTTGCATACTCTCCTTCTACTACACATTGCAAACAAATCGCAAACATTCCACAAAAGTACGAGCAATAGTATCGTTGTTATTTCAGCGTTATCAGAGACGGTAATTTCCCAATTTGATGACACGGCTATTGTGGCTCAGAAGTTCATGCGCCGTTGCTTTCGTGGGCATGGAAAGTAGAGAATGCGATTCAAAAGTTCACCCATTCCCGGCCACAGCCAGAGCTACCCCAAAGCAATGTTTAAATCTATGATCAAGAAAAAAAAGTTGCAAGAATTTCCTCGTACTGTGGCCCTAAAAATGATGTTAGTAAATATAGCTGACCCGCGGCGACTGATGATGTGTGTGTGTGCATGGTGGGTGGAAAATGGAGAGCTAGGCAAGTCCCGAGGTTGCCACTCATCATGAGCCGACTACGATATTCCATGTTATTGCGGGTAGGAGAACAACGGAAAATGTAATTTTAGTAGTATGTAATTTAAATGTGTAGTTATCGCAGTGTGAAAATTTCCATTCGCCACCACATACACAATCGTGTCAGTGAGTTGCAAATGAATGACAGGGAGTGTGTGTGGGTTGTAAACCGACCCAGTCAGTGACAGTGTGTGGTATGCCTTTGCGTAGCCCCATCCATGATAAATACGTGCGTAACATGGCAATCTGGACATGTCAATCATCTCTCGATGTTTGTAATTATATTATGTTTCTATACATGCGTCCAATTGGCCCTGACATATTGTGGGAACTTGGGCAGTAGTAATTTGTTGCATTAACAGACTGGCTGCTCACGGGGCTGCACGATATCAAAACATCATCGGGGCGTACAACGAATGCGCAAAAGTAGGATAGATGTGTTGTGTTGCCCGGTCGTCTCAGCCCCCGTACTAATCAAAATACGTCCCACCCCCCCTGTGGTCAGTAATGAACTCAAACAACGCCCCCTCTATGCAGTCTCTGACACATTGCTGGTTGTGCTAGAATTAGAATATATCAAAAGAGGGCTTGCTGGTATAAACGTTTTCAAAGCTTGGCAGTAATGGTTGGGTCATTTGTGACCCTTAATCACGCTGACGAATGTATTGCAGTCTCGCAACACAGTGCAGATAGGTGGGTTGGTGGTATCACGTGGATTTTCATGCTTAACATTGATTGTATTGATGTTTGGGTTCTAGTTAGGGCCTAAAGACAGAAAATGATGGGGTGCAAATTTTTCGGACTGATTCCCACTCATGCAAGGGGGGAACTGTAGTACAGGGAAGAAATTAAAGTATTCAAGTCAAATTGTGTTTTAATGTATAAGTATGCGTTCCTCTCGCATAAGGATTAAATAAGTATATTTTGCCTAGGTTCCAACCTTTAAGTTAAAGGCAGTATTAGCCTACTGGTTTCAAGGTACTACCTGGGGGTAAAATGCTCGATTTTGTTGATAAGTGGTGTCAAAGGATTCCTTGTGTCATACTTGAAACAGAAGGAAAATGCCATTGTAACGGTTTTGCGGTGCGTCACCCCATGCGGACATCAAGGGAGAAAATTATGGTTGACCCCATAGACAATGTAGATCCTTGCTACATTATGCGATGTAATTAGCAAGCCAAATGTCACACACTGTAAGTTACATGTTGTGGATCATGGGAGACATACCAACATAATTATCAACCAGTTCAACAAAATATGAAGCTTGGGTTGTATAAGATATTATTATTTAAGTTAGTTAATTAGTGTAATTAATTTATAAAAGGGTAGGGGGTTTTTTAATTAAAAATGAGGTAAAACAATTAAAATAAAGTATTTGGTTTGAAAAACATTTACCCCAGGAGACCTTGAACCAGTTACGGGGCTATAGCGCTTTAACTAAAGGTCAGTACCCCTAGTAAAAGGAATACTTTTTAATACGTTATAGGAGGACGAACAGGGGGTTTTTTTTGGGGGTTTGTGGGCGGGGTGACGGTTTTTGTACAGTTAATGTACATTAAAAAACATTTGACTCGATTTTAAATTATTTTTCCCAGTAGTAACGTTTTCTCCCTTGAGGAATGCGGGCAACAGTCCGAAAAAATTTGAACCCCGTCATTTACTGACTGTCTGGTCACTGATGAAATGAAAAACAGCAAGAAAATCAAAATTTAGCACAAAAATCCTACGGGAACTGGTTTCATTGACATACAACCCTACACTAGAACCCATATCCACGGTTATTTCGTTAAAAGCGGATAAATTCATCAACGGGGTCCTGGTCAATAAACCGGCCAGCCGATTTTTTTTTTTAATATAACAAAAATATTTTGATATATCCTTAACGTCCTTAACTGCATTGAAATGCATTTGAAAAAAAAAATCACGAAGCGGGCCCTGCCTTGTGTTAGGAGGAAACTGACCCTAGATCAAACAAGAAAAAAACACTACATCCCTTTTCGTGGTGATTTCTGAATGCGAGGTCCGAAATACCATTTCAACACAACAAATAAGCTCTGGAACAAATGATTTTAAATTTTTCTATAAAAAAAAAAAAATTAATTTGTATTGATTTTAGATGATGGTCAAAAAATTGGAACCAAAACAACTACAAAATGGACAATAACAATTAATGACTCTCAATAATCCCAAATATTGCCCTTATGTAGTGTAAATACTTATTCCACTCTGAAGTAGG
This sequence comes from Ophioderma brevispina, assembly GCA_023653785.1. Classification (NCBI taxonomy): domain Eukaryota; kingdom Metazoa; phylum Echinodermata; class Ophiuroidea; order Amphilepidida; family Ophiodermatidae; genus Ophioderma; species Ophioderma brevispina. The sequence goes on from JAMKCH010065812.1 coordinate 14,792, forward strand.
AACGGAAGCGATTTGCAGTTCAGCCATGATATGTCCTCACAGTGAAACTCAACATTGACAGCATGCAAAGTCAATATTCCATGATAAAATTCACGGGAATCTTCTTCAGAAATTAGTATCCTTTCGTGAGTCCTGAGGACAATGCCAGGCATGATGTCAAGATAACAAGGTTCTATAGGTCCCAAGACGACAAAAATTCTGTAGCAACTAACAAACCAGATATTTCCACGAAAATTTGTCGGTCACAAATGCCCATTTTTAAGACCACAAACTGGAACCTACTGGACATCGTTCTATAGCAAGTTTACTGCTTATATTCTCTCTACTTAGGTTTCCCTAGTGTCTAATAATAGCCTATGACTCCAGCATCTTGCATTATCCAATTGGATCTCACATAAATGACACCATCATATGATGCAATCTTTATCCAATAGAAAGTTCAATGACGACATGATTTGGAATTAACTAGATGCAATCTATAGTAGCGCTTTTCTATCTCAAAATTTATACGACACTTTGCATATTACAATATAGCACTAGGGGAAGTTTCATGTTTTTCTTGCATATAACCAAGTAACTTTCTTCCCGCTAGGAATTTTTCTCAATCTTTGTTATATCACAATGAACAATTGTTGAAACTCTAGAGAGTTACTTATTTTTTCTTTTTTAGCAAAATCTTGTTTTTGGCAAAAAGGCTGATATAAGCATGGGTCAGTCGGGCCGTATAATTTTTTCAAAAACATTTTCGTGGCTTTACTGGTTGAAATCAAATGGCTCTTCTGACTCTTCTGACTCGCCTAAAGTACCAAGCTTTTATCACTATAAGAATGGGTTTCAGACGGAGCAAAAATGAAAAAAAAAATACCTAGAAAAGGTACGGTTATTTTGTTTAAGTCCACACACCATGAAATTATGATTATATATCAATAGTAAAAGCTTTTGATATAAATAAAACGAGAAACATAACTTATTTCCAAAATGCTACAGGTAAGTCACACTTACACAATAAAACAAAATGAAATTCTTCAAATTGGGCGCTATGCCTGTGACGGTCAATAGATCATGTACTAACCGCACGCACAACAGAATTGGGATATTTATCGTCGGGAAGTACCCCGGATAGCGAAGAGCTAGCCGGGGTTATTTCCCGGTGAGGAAATACCCCGGCGAGGACAACGACGAAGGTGATACATACCGGGGATGCCGTGGGGTGATGCATACACCGTTAGCTGCCGCTGCTGCTGCTGCTGCGGAAGAAGACGGAAGAATATGAGGTGACAATTGAGGAAAATCGGTTAGAAAAAACAATTTCGGATTGGTGGGTTTAGTATTATGAAAAATTAAAAGAAAACCATGGCTCGACGCGACATCATCATGATCATTGTTACCGATAAAGCGAGTTCAGTCTCAGTGCAGGGCATCGATCATAGAGTTAAAGCTCATGAATGCATCGCATACACACACAGCATATCATGTAGCAGTTTCTGCGGAGCCTCACTTCTTCCTTTCCCCCGGCTTTCTGTCATTTTGATGATTTACATAGCCCATTTGGGATTCTAAATAAATAACAGACCTAACGTCCAACCCGTTGTTTATCGTTTGCTTGTTTCTTGTGAAGCTTCGTCAATTTTAGCTTCGAAGTAACAAACTCACCACCACTCAGTCCACTGACCGGCCGCGGGTCACACACCTCCCTTATAAGTGGAAGTCTAGGTGTTTTCACAATATTAATCCTCATAGACATAGCACCAAGTATCAACAACTTTCTTATCTTCATTCTCTTCTTACATTGCAATAACTATGTTGATACATACAGAATGCCGGCATATTGTTAGTAACATCATGACTGAGCTGTACAGTGTTTACATATTTTCACTGTGTTTACGTGATCCGTGTCACCAAAATGACGTCATTATCGTCATGTATTTATAATAAGGTTATGGAATTGGGCTGTTTTTGTGCGTAATGGAAAATCCACGGGAAGTACAAATAAAATCTTGGCAGTTGTCAAGCCCTCACTGCTTTAAAAAGGACAGATAAAAAAATCGAAACTGTATTCTGTTCATTTCCTAAGGTCACCATCTTTCTATTGAGATGCCATCAGAATTTCCTGGTGTGCGGACTTAATAAAACGCAAATAAGATACACAATATGGTCCCTCAGTATTTAACTATTTGGTCATTTATTTTAGCATTTTTCTGTCACGGTGACGGTGTAATGGTGCATAACCCAGGCTCAACGTTGGTTACTCAAAAGTTAAATAACGTCTTCGTTATTATATGAGGTCAAACCAAGATATCCTAGAATGAGCTTTGGTGTTTCAAAACCTTCATTAACAAATATTGTATTAAACCTAAGCCGACAAATGGAAAACCTGCTAATGGATTTCCTGTAGTTACTCGCGATTCAATGCTGCATTAACTCACGGAGACTATTGAACTTAATTCTTGAAAGTGTTTATTCACTGTCCACTCTCAAGACTGAAACCATTAAAAGAATTATGTACAGATACCCATATATGATATTTGGTCCCCGTGAAACAAAAAGTGATTAAAATGGTTGTCCTTACGGTGAGGGTTATCCCGGTAGTTCTGAAATTTCGAGGAGTGGATTTACATTTCTTCAAATGTTACCTATACATATCATATACCATCATGTAAGGGGACGTGACCTGAACTTTTAAAATTGGTATAATTTTCACTTTGTTTCCATGGTAACCATGCTAGGCTGTGATTGGCTAATTTTTGAAACGTACTCAACACCATTGGACGTACATTATGGTGTTTAGGAGAATATTTGCGGGCACATTCTGGCTGACCCATGTTTTTCGGATTTTTTGAATTGGTTTGCTATGGCAACCGGGAGCCAGCCAATAGCACTTTTTACGGAATAACTTAAAACGAGGGAAATTCAAAAAATCGAAGACTGGTTTTCTACTAAGCTTAGTCTTCTTACTTGTGCACAGGTCAGTCCTATAACCATTTTTTCGTTTTTCTAGTTACGTTTGTTTGAAAATTGCCTATTTTGCGCTTTTTTTACAACGAATATAGGCCTTAAGTTTGGGCTACGTTTGAGGCCTATTTATAATACAATTATGTAATTATTTTGCATTTAGTGTAGTAGTAATTATCATAATTTTAATCCAGTTTGGTTGAAAAAGATGGCATTATATTTACTTGTTATTATTTTTTAAATATTTTGTTAATATAGAGGTGGAAAGAAAGAAATACATATAATGCAATCGCAGTTAATGTAAAAAGTGGCTTTAGATTTAAAATAATCTTTTCATTTTATTTAAACAATTCATTATCAGACTTAAAAAGAAACACAACCCCAGTCAACCCCTATAATTATTTTTTGAAAAATATATTAGTTATACAAACCCCCTGTTTTGTTCCATGCATAAAGAAAAAATACCTATTTTGGGTGCCGCTATCACATTAGGCCGCAAGGCCGAATGTGAACGGCACCCCATAATAACACAATCAAATGCAGAAAATTCCAAAAGTTTTGTTGGAATTGATTCTTTTTCTACATCATTTGCCTCGCGTGAATGCAAAACAAATCGACCCGAAAGTCGTCTGCTGTTGACTGTAAATTTCGTTGAATCGGCCCGCCATTGTGCGAGTAGTGAAATTCCGTGGAAGTTCCACTTATCTCCGGAGAATCAGTACCCTGGCCAGGGGACGTTTTTTACGTGCTCTTACACAGACACTGCAATTGCACGTTGGTACTATACGTTGCATACCAATGGAAGTTCAAAAGAGTATAGCTCTGAGTAAAGCACTGAGTAATACGAATAAGGCTCTGAGTAATACGAGATATATTACTCAAAAGCAATTTCAAGTTGAGTATACGAAAATATCTCAAAGGGCTATCATCCAATGAAATTGCAGTATTCATGGTCTACTGATGATAATGTTTAGGATCAATGGTTGAAACTAATAATACATGTAAAACGTATAGGACAAAATGCTTTTCGGCCAGAGGTTTTTGTCCCCTGATACTTTGATCAGTACGGTATCTTCGGAACGAGAGTCGGATTGTAGGCAAATAAAAAGTTTTTGAAATTTTTTATTTCTTAATGTTTCAATTTGTGTATATCACTTTTTGCAGTGGAAAAAAAATCCCATTAGCAGCGGGATAACACCCCCCTTGAAGGTCTTTAGATCAAGTCTACCTTTCACACGTAAAAATATTATCATTAGGATAAACGCCAGTGATAAAAACACGGTGCAACAATCAAATCAGGTGTGCCGGAGCTGCCTTGATTGGGCGAGTGTAGGTGATCTTGAACTTAAGGACTCGGTTCAAGCTGATTGGAATGACAGCTTCAAAATTCTGCCTACTCGCGCGTAAAACCGGAAGTGTGTAACAAACGCTTGACAATGAAATTCCAATACGCAATTCAACAGACGCGCGCGTGCCATTTCTTTAAGAAATTAACACGGCATTTTTGCGAACACACGTATATCTTACATGACCCATATATGTTTTTTTTTTTTTCGGGAAGGGAGAGTTAACTTAGATACTGCACTTCCTGCACAAGAAATTTCAAGATTCAAAAAATGAAAATATTGCGATATAAGTCCTGAAATTAAAATGAACGTCAAAGCTCTATAATAAAACCCCGAACAGTCAATAAATTAGTGGGTGAGCCAGGCATGTTGGTCGGTATCACCTGGGGGAAAGGAGGCATACCAGGGCTACCTCATACTATGACATACACGAATATGTATGATGGCCATTCTGTAGGGGTAGCTTAAGCGAGCTAGGGGCTCGCAAGAGATTATACAGGGGTCAAAATTGAAAAGTGGTCCAATGTTGTTGAATTGCATACCAAATTGTTCGTATGATCACAAGGAGTAAAAAATGTATAGTTTGTGCCATCTCCGACTTACCCCTATGGAGTTATAAGCTGAAAACCGTTATTATAGGTCAAAGGTTAAATTTAGCTTCTACAGGGGTCAAATACTACAAAAAGCTGTAATTTCAGTGGAAATGGTCTCATATTGTTTGTAATGTTCTCACAATTAAAATAAGGAATAGTTTCGACCATCTGCAATGTGAAATTAACAAGTTACGCACCTCATTAGTACTACCCTATACCTCGTAGGGGTATAGGGGTTGTTAGGTGTTACTTGGTAATTATACATTGTACATTGTCCAAACTATACCTTATTTTGTTTGTAATTACATTACAAATAATATGAGACCATTTCCACTGAAATTTAAGCGGTTTTTAATATTTGACCCCTGTAGAAGCTAAATTTAACCTTTGACCTACAATAACGGTTTTCAGCTTATAACTCCATAGGGGTAAGTCGGAGATAGCACTAACTATACATTTTTTTACTCCTTGTGATCATACGAACAATTTGGTATGCAATTCAACAACATTGGACCACTTTTCAATTTTGCCCCTGTATAATCTTTTGCGAGCCCCTAGCTCGCTTAGGTTACCCCTACAGAATGGCCATCATACATTTTTGTGTACGTCATGTGTTAGGAACACCTGGTATCAGTGCTTCTTTGTCCCCCCAGGTGATACCAATAAGGCTACTTTTGATGGTCTGGCTCATCCACTATTATTTATCTTGTAAGATCTAGGAGCTATTTCCTCCTAAACACAAGGCAGGGGGTCCGCTCCGTGATTTTTTAAAAGGGGCAAACAAATGGCGTTTAGGGATTTAACAGAGAACGATACTTTTCTCGTCTATGAAAAGGCAAATTTCTCTTTTCTTCTCTTTCGATTTATCACAGGTAAAAGGGTAACCACTGGTAAATAAATGTAACTATTTTAATCTCCTTGATTGGAGTTCAAATTACAAGGATTTTTGCATCTATTAAAGTAGTTTTAGTAGCATGAATATATACGAGACCATTTAGTTATGGTCTTTGCACTCACTTGAAATCTAATGACGAGCACTATCTCTAGACCCTTTTTAATATGCATTCATAAATAAGGCACGCCGTATGGTAGCTCCGCTTAAAATTGTAATTCTTTGAAATGTACAAATAACGCGCTTTGTATTCACAAAACTATACTTTAATGTCATGAATCCTTACCATTTCTCACAAAAATCCTCTCCTGTTTTGACACAACCTATAAACCCGTGGTACGTTGAACTTTTCGGGTGATTTTTGAGGTCCACCATGAGACGATATTACATACATCAAATCTAAGTCAAAAATAAAAGCACGTATAAAATAATTTGGATAGTACCACGGTAAATATGAAACTTTTGAAACCCGATCTTGTTTGCAAGGTCCCTGCTTCAAGTAATGAAGGTGTTACGCAAAAGTCTCAGTCGTGTGTTCACAAGCCTACATTATATTAGTAGAGAATGAGGTCCCAAAATGTAAAAAATACCGCAAGTAGCAAATTTACGATCATCCTCTGGAAAGATGGCAGTCTGAACATACCTCAGATGACCTTGGACTTTGGTCCATGACCTTTCACATCATCCACAAATGAAGGAACCCCTATTGCACATTATAGTCAGTTCTCATGGAATTTTGTTCTTTTTTAGGGAGATTGAGGGAAAACGATTACATTTTCTGAAAGCTTAGGGTTTCACAAATAAGAAAACAATGGTGGCATTTTTTTCAATTGCCCTATGGGCGCCATTTTTGGAATTCAAAATAGCCGCCAATTTTTTGCTCATATCTCGGCTTCGGTGGCTCTGAGACTGTAAAAGCATAATTCTGGTGTCTATACCCATGTTTTAAGGGTCAAAAGGAATCCAATACGATCATTGATAACAGATCAGATCAAGGTGGTTTTGGCGCCCATATTAAATTTCAAAATGGCCTCCAAATAAGTTGCTTTTGCCTTCCCGGTTTTCTGAGACGATTTCAGTGTTTATATCCATGTTTCCATGGTCAGAAATTCAAAAGTATTTTTGATGCAACATGGATCACTTTTTATGGCACCATCTTATTTTTCAAATGGCCGCTCTAACATGTTTTTACAGACAGTTTGCCTGCAAGAATGTTGATAAATGTGCAAATTGAAGTTCTTGATATGTCTGTTACCTGTCATGCCTGTCCGGAACTATTATATGGTAATTTCTGTTTTTTTCCAACAAGCCTCAACAATTTAAGATGGAGGCCAACATGGCAACCTTTACAAATCTTTTAAACTTTAAGTTTTTTTTTAATTTTTCTTTTTTTATAATTTTTTAGAG